>QEPC01014540.1:340684-353269 GCA_003113815.1 Sphenodon punctatus
GTCCCCGGCTGGGGCTCGTTTCGTTTGGTTCCGCGCGGGGATTGGCGTCCAGACGTTACTTTTCCTTGGTTCCCGGTGGGGGTTCGTTTGACCACGCTTCCCGGGACCTTCCCCCGGCTAGCCCGGGAAGCGTGGTTGAACCTGACCCCATGTGGGTATTGAGCGTGGTGAACATCTGGCGCGCGCCGTTCAGACGTTCAGGGCCCTTTGGCCCCACGGGGGGGTTGAGCGTGGTTCAGTGTTGTTGAGCGTGATCTCGTAACGTCTGAAGACACCCCAAGTCAGAAGCTGAGAGACTGAGTCTGAGGCAGAAGCAGTGGGACTGGAGGAAAGAATGAGATTAGTGGCAGGAACAGGAGCATGGCAGAAGGCAGGATCAGAGACTGTTATGAGTAGGTCATAGGCAGCCATCAGGATCACAATGAGTGGGGGCAGGATCAGGGCTATGTCACGTTCTGTCTGAATGAGGAGTCAAGTCAATGATATCAGGAGTGTGACAGACTAAGAAGATCATGGAGTACTAGTACAGGCAGGACATAAATGCTCAAGTTCAGTCCCAGAAATAGTGGCTATTCAGAGGGCAATCCATAGGGCAGTGTCAAGACTGGGGCAATGGTCAGGGCTGGAAAGTCTGTCTGAGGTGGAGAGGGCCACAGGGGGAGTGAGCCAGAGGAGACCAGGAGCAGGGTACCAATGGAGGAAAGAAAAAAACAAAGATATCGAGGCAGAAACAAAGACATTCAGGAGACGGGAAGGGGACTAGAATCACATACTAGGATCTGGGACTGGTCAGGTATCTGTCACATTCCGCAGGCAGTTTCCTGCATCACCTTTCTATAGTCTGAGATTACCAATGGGAAGGTAGCTGGGTCAGTCAATCAGCAGGTACGCCTTGAGATGCTAAGTGGGGGATAGTCCATGTATTCAAGGCCAGCCTTACCACAGGGTGACCAGGGGCAACCTCCCTGGGTCCCACTCTGGTGGCCCTGCAGTGGACCCTGTTTTCATCAGAGCAGGGTGTAGAAGCCTAAACATGACCACCATTAGGGCCCCACAGATGGTGACTGCAAGGAGAGGGGCCACCAGGGGCCCTGCAATTTATCTTCTCTCTGGGCCTTGCACATTCTAAGGCCAGTCCTGCATGTTCATAATGTCTTTTAGGAGTCTGAAAGCAGTGCCCAAGTGACAATGTGGTCTGAACTCCTGGATAGACCCCCCATACACTCAGGATTGAGGCCAGCAGGTCCTTAGAGTGTTGAGCACCATCCATTCCTGCTCTTTCATTGGATGTTTTTAGAAGATGGATGCAGGGCTGCCCCAGGGGTGCACCACAGCATCCACCTGCTTTCAGCCCAACCCGGGCCCACCTTAGATAGACCCAGCGGGTTCTCCTGGCCATGGTTCACCTGTACAGCACCCCCACTCAGACCATAGAGTTGCGGGCAAATTGCCCAATGCTCTCGGCTAGTGCCCACAACTCTATGATGTTTGCTGCTGGAGTAACGGCCAGCCAGGAGTGGAGCTGCAGCGTGGGTCCGCTGAGCAGACAGACAGAGCAGCTCCACTCCTGGTTGGTGTCCCAGGTTTGGCCAGCCAGCTCCACTGACACTGCTCTGGGGAGTTCCGGAGCACCGCCAACAGAGCTGCCCACAGCCTGCTCCGCTTCAGCATCTGGTGGGTCACCTTCAGATGGACAGGCTAGCCCAGGCTGGCACGGTCATCCTCAGTACTGCCATATATCGGTTTACACACATTGTCTTAAGCCGAAAATGGAAGTGAAGATCATCTTACAGGAGTAGGCCTCTATTACAGCTGTGGGTGGAGAAATTCTACCAATGCGTTCAAGCTAGCTTTAGTTCCATCCAGAGACGCAACACTTCAGTTGATTAAAATAGATCTCTCTTAACTATGAGACATTGCTAAAAGCGAAGCACTAGATGGTGCATGTGCTGGTTTCTGGGATAAACAAGTCACTTCTGTTGCCAGAGTTAGATAAGCTGCATACTAAATGTTAGACATCTTTAATAAATACAATTTACCTGCTGGCTCACGTAAAAAATATGCACCATCAATTTCATACAGATAATTGTATTACCTTTAAAAAGTATCGGTTATTCTCACATTATGGAATGGAGAGGCTGACTAGAATTACATCTACAGCATGAGCAAGAATAACACACTTTTAAAATTATTGTTAATGGGCTTTGCTGTCCACAAAAATAAAGAAGCAATATTTTGGGGGAGGCAAACTGCATAATCAAACTGCTTACAGTTTTATTTAAAAGTAACCCTTTTACAATGCAGTTGCAGTACAGCGCTTCTCCCTCTTCCAGCAACCCAGATGTTTGTGATTCATGAGGAAGCACAATGAGGAAAGTCATGGGACTGGATTTTTCATTGCTTGGAATTTTCAAATTGCTTGACAATCCTGAGTATCTAAGTTAATGCAGTGAGGAAAATGAAGTTAATATTAAAAATTAAAACTCTATGGGTGAATTAAATCGTGCGAGCAGAATTCCAACCTATGAATGATCCTAACACAGCAGGTCCCAAATCTTTTTGTCTGCATGACTACATTTTAAGCCTTATATGTAATTCTGCCTGCCCAGACAGCAACAAAGACATACAAAGTATATCAAATGTCAGTTGGGATCACAACTCCATGCGCAGATTGTGTGGCATCATTTGGGGGTCAAGAGTCGTAGGGTATTTTCAGACATTACAAGATCACGCTCAACCACAGTGAACCACGGTCAATCCCACAGCAGGGCCAAAGCGCCCTGAACATCTGTTTGGAGGCCGCCAGATATTCACCACGGTCAATACCCACATGGGGTCAATTTCAACCACGCTGACGGGGCTCCCCACCGGACAATCTCCAAAAGCGTGGTCAAAGAGATTCCCACTGGGAAACAACGAAAAGTAACATCTGGACAGCAGTCACCAGCTGGAATCAAAGAAAATGATTCCCAGCCGGGGACAAAGCACGCAGCGTCGCTGCCAGGCACCCAGCAACAACACAGTCACTGGAGGGAGATTTAAAGGGCAATCTGCAGCAGGGAAGTGTGGCGGGATGGAGCGAGGAGGGAGGCGGAAGAGAGCAGTGCGAGAGAGAGGGAGGGTGGAGGAGGAGGCAATGGCAGTGGTGGAGGAAGTGCAGGCAGAGGAGGGGGAGGCGGGGGTCGTGCTGAGGATGGAGGAGGTGGAGGGACAACACCAGCAGCAGCCGGCCCAGGATGCCCCGGTCACATCAGCCAGCCCGGGAACAGGTAAGGGGAAACGGGTAAGGGGAACCAAGGGGAGGGGACCAGGCAGCACAGGGGCACCAAGGGGGGCTGGGGGCCCACCCAGGCACCCATCAGGGAGGGGGGGGGAAAGGGGTCGGGCCACGAAAGGGGCCAGAACTGCACCCAACCATAACACCCCCTCCCCTGCATCCCGCAGACACAGAAACAGGCCCGGGTGGACGAGCCCCCGGAGAACACCGGTCCAGCCCAGGTGGAGGAGGAGGCAGTGGAGGAGGAGGAGGAGGAAGAGGACCCACAGGGGAGACGGGGAGAAAGCCCTACCACAGAGGGGGCCAGTGGGGGTTGCAAGAGACCCGGGACTTCATAAGGATCTGGGGGACCCTGGAGTACCAGTTAGAGCTCGCACTTAACCAGAGGAATGAGCATGTCTACGAGGACATAGTGCGGGAAATGGGGGCGGCGGGACCCCAGCGCACCGTGGCACAGTGCCACTCTAAGACCAAAGAGCTGAAGAGGGGTTACAAGGCCATAAGGGACAACAATTAGCGATCCGGACATGGAGCTCGGACCGTCCCCTTCTACGATGCCCTGGACCGCATTCTCCACATGAAGGGGTCGATAGTCGCTCCACAGCTCATGGGGAGTGCAGTGGTCCAGGGCAGGGAACGGGCCAAGGTACCCCCTCCCCTCGCCACCCCCCTGGTAGGCACATGCTCCAGGGCCCCAGACCTCCAGGAGGCACGCCCCGGGACCTCCGGCACCTGCAGGTCACCCCCCCTCAGACAGCAGACCGGAGAGCACCCACCCCCAGGCCAGACAGGCGGAGTCCGAGTCCGGCACCCTCATCACCCTCAGCCAGTGGTCTCTGGGGGAGCAATCCCACACCGAGGGGCCGGCCTCGGAAGGATCGAAGTCTGACACTGAGGGTAAGCGGGCGACCGGGAGGGGAGAGGGACTGGGGTCCAGGGGTAGGGGGCAAGGGGGGAATGAATGGGCCGGGGCCAGACCCAGCCCCCACAGACAAGGCGGGAAGGGGGCCCAGGCCCCACCCAGCCACCCACACACCCCTACACCAACAACCCCACCCTCTTCACCCACAGAGCATGGAACACCCCAGCACCAGACCCAGGCGGGCAAGGAGGCTGGCGCCGAGGAGACCGGACAGCAGGCAGAGGAACCTGGTGAGGCACGCAGTCCGGGTGGGAGGGCTCACTGGGGCACCGGGAGGGGGACCCAGGACACTCAGAGGTGGTGTGAGGGGCATGGGAGGGGGGTGGGAAGGGGCTGGGCGACACCCCTGGGGGGCCATGGAGCCCCGGGCCCATTCCAGGGCCAGGGGCAGGCTCCCAGGCTGGCAGGTGACACACCTTCCTCTATCCTACAGGGCAACCCCAACAGCCACTGTCTCCAGGGCCCATGCCCCCAGCCCAGTGCATAAGGGAGCACCAGGAACGGGTCCGCCAGCGGAGGGAGGACCAGGCACAGGACATCTTCTGAGCCTCGGCAGAACAGGGGGAGAGGATGATAGCAGCCTTGGATCAGATGGAGGCAGCCATCGAGCGGTCCCTGGAGCGGGCAGAGGTGCAGGACATGAGGTTCCAGGCCAAGGTGCACCTGGAGCAGAGGTGGGAGCACCGGGGGCACAGCAGGCAGGTGGAAGCCCTCAGGCAGCTGGAGCAGGCCATCACAGGGATGGTGCGGGAGCACTCTGCAAAAATGGACAGGTCCCATATTGGGACCTCCCTGCTCCTGCACATGGGCACCATGTGTGCCTATGTGATGGCAGCTGCCTCCCCAGGCACCCTGCCTGCCCAGGGCCCCATGCCGGGCCCACGGCGCCCCCACCCCCTCCCCAGCTGCCCCCATGCCCGCAGGAGTCTCACATCCGCCTCCTGGTCCTCCTTGCCCTCCGGAGGGTTCAGTCACTCAAGGGAGCCCCCGGGTCCAAGGCTCCCCCCTCCCCACAACCACCGGCCGCCCCGCCGGCCCAGGAGGCAGCCCAGGACACTGCTGGGGACACGGACAGCAGGGGGGAGGGGAGCTCACAGGGCTCAGTGGTGAACACTGGGCACTCAAGGGGCGTCCCAGGAAATGGGGGGGTGGGGGGGATGGGTGGAAGGGGGAGGGTAGTGTGAGGTGGGGGGCACTGTAGGGGGTGGGGGCCAGCAGGGGTGAAGGGAGAGGGGTCGGGTGCAAATGTAGACGTGGGTGAAATAAATGTTTTTAGCCCTATATTGCCTCTCGTGCCCATTACTGGGTGACAGGGGTGGTGTGGTGGGGGTTCGGATCAGCTCCTGTGTAGGGGCCGGCCGGGCTGGGTTTTGGAAGTCCTCATGCCTTGGCCTCCCAGCTGATATGTCTCGCCAGGGCGTCCCGGATGCACTTGGCATAACGGTACTCCCTCAGGTTCTCAGCGTTCACATATTGGGGCACCGGGCCAGGGGGTCAGATGGGCTCGGGGTATTCCAGGGCTGCCCCCTCGGTCTCGCACACATTGTGCAGCACACAGCAGACACCGATCACCAGGGCCGAGGTCTCCACAGTGTAGTCCAGCCGGCCAGCAAGGCTCCTCCAGCGCTGCTTGAGGGCCCCAAAGGCTCGCTCCACCATGGTCCTGCTGGAACACAGGCGGGTATTGTATAGCACCTCCACAGGGTTGCGTGTGACTGGGTACACCTTCATTAACCACCGGGTGAGGGGATAGGCAGGGTCTCCCAGGATACAGGGGGGCATCGGTACCCCCTCGATCCAGGTCATCCCCATGTCAGCAAAGTCCCCCCCAGAACATCCAAGTATAGAAGGGGGAGATGGTCATGATCCGGGCATCATGACTGCGGCCGGAGTTGCCCGTGTAGATGTCTATGAACCACCCCCGGTGATCCACAACCGCCTGCAGCTGCAGGGAGTGATACCTGTGCCTGTTGACATACTCTGCAGCCTCCCCTGCGGAGGGGCAGAGGATCTCGATGTGGGTGCCGTCTACAGCGCCCATGCAGTTGGGGAAGCCTCCGACCACAAATCCTGCCATCACGGCCCCCTGGTCCACCAGCTGGATCATTCTGTCCAGGAACACGCCCTCCACAGCCTCACAGACATCCCGGAGGATACAGGCAACGGTGCTCAGGCCAACCCCGAAGTGCTGGGAGACGGACCAGCAGGAGTTGGGCATTGCTAGGGTCTAGACCCCTATAGCCACCCGCTGGACCATGGGGATGGGGGTCCTCATGGGGGTGTGCTGTTGCTCAATCCAGGGGATAAGGAGCTCCGCGAGCCAGAGCAAGGTGAGACTGTCCATCCTAAAGTGGGCCCTCCAGGCTGTCTTGTCCCACTGGGCCAGCGCCCTGGGCCACCACCCCTGTGCCCACTCCATGACCCATATCCACCTGTCGATGGGCATAGCGAGCAGGGCTGCCTGGCGCATGGTCTCCCTCCCCCATTGGAGGTGCCCAGCTGCCTCGCGGATCGCCGCTGGCCGGCTTCGGCCCCGGCTCACGACCTGCTGGTCTGTCCCGGACACCCTCTGTGCCCTGAGCTGGACCAGGGCTCTCCTGCACCCATGGTGGGCCCTGCTGGACCGTACAGCACTCCAGGCGACGGAAACCCGCAGGCGGGCACCCTGGTGCTGCTCCATGGTAAGGATGCGCAGCTGCTCAGTGTAGTCGTGGTACTACTCGGCTGCGAGCGCGAGGTGCATCCAGTAGGCGGCTGCCCTGTCCCGCTCCATGGTGGTGGCGGCCCCAGGGGTTGGGGGATGGTTATGCTGGCCCGGTGATGGCCTGGGTGGGCTGGGGTCCCGCTCCCAGCTACCCGGGCCTCCCACTGTGAAACTGGTGTCCGTGGGCGTGCAGTTGGATGCACTTGCTGTCCTCGCATGGGGCCTAGTGCACGCACGGGCGCGAACGGCTGTGCGTTCCTTGTGCAGCTGCATGCCTTCTGCCATCTCCCCCCCCCTCCCTGTTTGCAACACCGTGTCCTTGCTGGCCTGATTAGCGGTCCTGTCTGGGTGTTTGTTTCCTGCAGCTGTGTCGGGGTCGCATCTCATGCCTCGCTCTGTTGCTATACAATGTTGTGGCCCATGGCCGCCTAGCCTGTCCTTGGGACCACTCAGAGGCCCCCCCCCCCACGGTCCTTGAGGGAATGTGTGCCCCCCTGTCCATGGTGTTAGTCTCCCTGTCTCGCTGGACCATGACTGGTTGTGCTTCCACCGGGCTCCCATTTTCTGGCCCCCATGGAGCCCCCCCATAGCTGGACCTTCTACAAGACCATGTCCCTGTGTGACCTGTGGCATACCCCGGGTGTGCAGCTGCTCCTGGGCTGTCTGGACAGCCAGTTGGATGCTTATGTGAGCCCGAGCTCTGGTCTTTGCTACTTCGGCTATGAGGCGAGCGCTCGGGATTGCCGACTGTATGCGGAGACGCTAGGACTGGTTCCCTTCCCTGATGGGCACATCCCAGAGATGAGGTGATCTCATGTGGCCTGGTCCGTGGCTGAGACCGTGTCTGCCCTGTCTGTGTGCAGCCTGGCCATCTACACGAGCTGCCTTAAGGAGGGGGGGGCCTACCTTGGCTGTGTCCTACTTTGGCTGTGTTCACAGGGTCCATGGGTACCAGCACTCCTGTGGGGTGGGGTATCACCGGCTTTTGGAGTTGGGTCAGCTTCTGTGGCCCCCTGCTGCTGACTGCTGCGTGTCTGAACCTACCACGGCAGAGCTGTTGGCGCTGTCGGGCATGTGGTCCCGTTCGGATGTGCAGTTAGGACTGTCCATGCAGGATCCCTTCGAGGCCTACTACCTGATCACCCACCACATGTCCTTGTTGGGGTACCACCGGGGCATGATCCATTGGGCATGATCCCACCTGGTTCATTGGGCGGGACCCCTGGCCCCGTTGTGGCCCCCAACAGCTGGCTGTGAGTCCCAGTGTGCCTCCCGGCTCACCGGTTGCCTGCCCCCGTGTGGGTTCCCGCCCCTGCCTGGGGGCCGGGTTCCACTGGCTGCTCCCTCCCTGATGTCTCTGCCATGCTGCTGTGCTGCCTGCTTCCCGGGGGTGCTGCTGCCCCTGCCTGTGGCTCCGGGCCCCCTCTGCCGCCCCCCCATCTGCCTCCACACCCAGTGTTCCCCTCAGTGGTTGCCTTCCCCAGTGCCTGGGTCCGGCTCTCTGCATGACCTCACCAACCTGCCTGTGTCCAGCGGACTGTCCTCACCCACCAGCGCTGCCACCTGCAGCTCCAGCCCACCCACCCCTTGGGTGCCTGTGTGAACTTGGGGTTCTGGGGCCCCCGAACTGCCCCTCCCGGCATCCTCCGGGGGGTGCATCCTTGGACAGTTCTGCTGTGGGGGTTGTGGTTGCCATTGTCTGTGTCCTGCCCTGCCCCTGTGCCCTTTCCCCCCCTCTTCCCTGTTCCACGCCCCCCCTCCCGTGCCCAGTGTGCCTTGTGTGTTGTCCGGGCGTCCATGTCCCCCCTTCCCTTCCTTTCCCTTCTGTGTGTGTGTGCCCAGGCGTGTGCTTGTGCTGTGTGTTCCGCTGTGCCTCCGTTGTCAGTGTGCCTGTTGTGTGTGGTACCTGACCGGCTCTTCTCCCTCTCCCCCTTCCCTTCCTGTTTCCCTTGTGTGGGCATTCACTTTTGTGCCTTTTGGCTTTATTTGCCCTCAGGCGGCCATGTCTGTGTCCCGCCCCTGCCCGGTGGATTCTGAGTGTTTTGACCACGGCCGGCGATCGGCATCACGTCTGTTGCACTTCCCCGGCCCGTGATCTGCCAGCCCGATTCCCTGCCGTGGTTCCAGTCCCATCACGTCTGTTCGGGGCTTCCTTTGACCCGGGGGGTGGTTGTTCGGTTTACCCCCACCGGGAATCCACTGTGGTGAACCGGGCGCCCATAACATCTGAAATCACCCATAGTTTGGGAACCTGTGTTCTAACACCAGAAAAATCTGTGATAGCCAGGAACTGATTCTTGAGGGTGTGCCCATTCTCACTTTAGCACCAACCAGGAGACATAAATAAGAATGTAGGATTAGGCTCACAATTTTAATGCCTCTTGTAAGCAATACCTACTTACCTCCTTTTTAAGCTCACAGTGCAACAGTTAAAGAGGAACTTTGGAAAACTTGGAAAGGAATTACAATAGCAATAAAAATCCCCACTGCTTTATCCCTCAGAGGAATTCCCTGTGTTACTAAGCCAAATACCACCCTTTTTCTGATGTAACCTCACCCCATCCCCCACCCCCCATGGAGTGTTGTGGCAATGCTTTACAATACTCTGCAGAGAGCAAGAGCTTTGGCCCCAACCTCCCTGATAAACATTCTGGTGACACCCTTGAGCCAGGAAGCTGTGGATAACAGGAAGTAAGTTGCCTGAGGCCACTGTCTGACCCAGCAATACCAAGTCTCCCAAATCCTTAGCCCAAGATGGTAGCTATCCAGTGGGCCGCACGGACTCTAAACTGGAATGGTTCTTGTAACTTCATAGGAACATGCTGTATCACTACAAAGGGAATTTGCTGGTAGAACTGTATTCTTCATCTGGCATGAACAAATCTATCTATATTGATGTAGAAAGTAATATAGTTCCATCAGTGCTCAGTGCAGGCAAGGCCTAAGAAATATACCTGTGTAATCAGTGGAAAAAAGGCACTGGGTGTATTATTTCTGGCAAGGTTAGTCCATTTGTATCCTCTAAAGCTCTGTGTTAATAACACTGGTTATGAGCAAAGAGCATTCCATTATTTATCATATCTAAACATTTCCCCTGCCCGCCCGCTCCATATCAGTGCTACTTTTAGCAATAGATTTTCAGAATGTAGCTCTAAAATACATCATGGGCACAGTCTCTTTTAATTTTATGGATGGTGCAGATTAGAACTGAGGACATCAAGTAAAATAACTACTGCTGAGAGTGAATAAAAGTTGGCAGGTATGGCAGTTTAAAAATAGGCCCCTGTTTTCCCCCAAATGGAGGCGACTTTAATTGAAATCTAGTAGTAGCTCTGAGACAGCTGCTCTATTAAAGGGCACTGACAACCTGCTGAAGTTAAAAGAATACAGTCAGGCTGCACCTCTCCTCGGATAAAGTGCTATCCTGGAGTGTGGAGCAATAAATAGATAGATCAACAACAGTTAGTTGTTAAAATAGCACTTAGCACAAGCTTGGTACAGTTTATTCATGGGGTGTTTGTCATAATAGAGCAGGTCTCTGCATTAATCAGAAGGTGTGTGATGCTGTAGAAAGTCTCTGTGTTTTGTGTCCCCCCCCCCCTCCTTAAGCAGGTGAACCCTCTGTCAGTTAAGATCATATGATTGGAACCCATCTGGAAGCAAAACCAGAGCATCACAGTAGCTCACCTGTTTTCTGTGCCAGTGCCAGAGCTACAATGGCAGATTCTGTACAGCACTGGTTTGTACGTTTCAGTATTCTCCTGATCAGTAATATGGGAACAGCCCCAGACACTGGCTTGCTACATCAGGATGAGAACACCTTATAATTGGCCTTAGTTGGGGGCAGAGGCGGGAGACTTCCTGCACTCCTCTCCTCAAATTTAAAGATGTCACTGCTGCTGAAACCCCCAGCGTCTCAACAAGGGGCTTTTCTACGGAAGTGGCTGCACCACCACACATAACTCAGCATTCAATTAGGAAAGAGGGCAGAGCCATGCACCCTCATGTTCCTTCCCTTTTCAAAGGATTACCTGCCACCAACCAGTAAGATGTAGCAGGTGAAGAGCACCATGCAATTGCAATAGGTGCCCAGGGGACCACTACTGGCAGATGCTGAATCAGTGAAAACTGTTCCAAGAGGTCAGAGGTTGGGGACTTTAAATCACTGTGCATGTACAAAATGGCTGCTGAACCATTCTGCACATGTGAAACTCTTTTCCAAAATGGTGCCGATGCTGGTGGTCAGCATACCCCCAAGGTGAGGCCCTAGTGGACTCTGCACCGTACACAGCTCTCGGGGGAACAGGAGGAATTCACCTCAAGGGACGGCCCAGGTCTAGCAGAAGTTGTGCTAGATAACCTGACAGCGCTTTCCCATTTTTAAATATGTTCTCTTCCATATCTTTCTAAACATATAATAAGCAGAGCTGTTTGAAAGTTTTCATTGAAAAAATTTAGATTTTTATTTATTTATTTTATAAAAGTCTTAATACCCCACCCCTCCTGACATAGTAGCTCGGGACGGCTTACAACAACAAATAACATTAAATAAAAACAACTCTTAGCAAGGAGGATTAAAAGACACCTCCCCACACCCTAACCCACTCCCCCCACCCTTCACCCATCTCCCCTGCCAGGCCTGGAACAGCCAGGTCTTACAACTATGTCGAAAAGAGGGAAGATCCGGGCCCAATTGGGCCTCCACTGGGAGAGAGTTCCACAGCCTTGGTGAGGCCACCGAGAATGCCCTCTCCATAGTGGCCCCCCAGAAGACTCGGGGGACCTTTAAAAGAGCATCCTCGGATGACCGCAGGGGCCGATCCAGAACCTGGGGGGTGAGGCAGTCCCCCAGATATGTAGGGCCTAGGCTGTTTAGGGCTTTATAGGCAAGCACCAACACCTTGAATTGGGCCCAGAAAACTATGGGCAGCCAGTGCAAAAATCAGAGAACTGGTGTGATATGCTCCCAACGGCCCAGTCCCATCAGAAGATGGGCTGCTGCATTCTGCACTAGCTGCAGTCTCTAAGCCGTCACAATGGGTGGCCCCACGTAGAGTGCATTACAATAGCCCAGCCTAGAAGTGATGAAAGCATGGATGACAGTGGCCAAGTCAGAGTCTGAAACAAACAGCCAAAGTCATCGTACCAGATGTAATTGGTAGGGGTGGGAAACCGGTAGAATCCGGTATCCGATAATGCCGGTACCGGGCGTACCGGCATTATCGGATTCGACCCGGTAATCCGGACCGGGTACCGGATTTTTCTTGCATTGCAGCCATTTAAAAATAGCTGCAATGTAAAAAAAACTGCCCCAGCAAAAAAGTTTTTTCAAAAAAAACCTCCCCGAGTCCAGGCTGCGCGGGTGGAAGCGGGGACACCCCCCACCCACCCTGGCCAGCCTGGATTTTTGTTTTAAAAAAGAGTAAAGAAAAGACCCAGAGGCGAGGCGAGCCCACCCCCCAGCACCAGCGGCCGCGGCGTCCCCGCAGCCGCCGGTAAGTATGACCCGATCCCTGGGGGGGGTGTTTAACACCACCACCCCCCAGGGATCACCCCTACTAAAGGTCAGTGCGCTTACCTTTGGGAGCTCCGGCGGCGGCGGGCGGTCCGGCAGCGTCAGCGCCGGCTGTGGCTGCCGGCGTCAGGACGCTCTAGGCCTTCCGGGGAACTTCCGGGTTTCCC
>QEPC01014540.1:364532-393100 GCA_003113815.1 Sphenodon punctatus
GCGTCCCCGCAGCGCAGGCTGGAAATTCTGCGCTGGGGTAAGCGGGGCAGGAGATTCTGCGGGGGGAGGGGAATTCCGCGGGAAATCTGCGATTCGCAGACCCGCGTTTCTCTCGGGGCCCTGGCCATAATGGAGAGGGCATTCTTGGTGACCGGGCCGCGCCTTTGGAACTCCTTCCTGGAGGAAGCTCACCTGGCCCCAAGCCTTTTGACATTCCAGCAAAGTTGTAAAACCTGGATGTTCGCCCAGGCCTTTGGGGAAGGGGGGAGGGGGGGTTAGAGGGTTTTATCTCCCCTGCCCTATTTTATTGTTCTATTGAGTTCCCGGGCCCTGTTTAATACTTTGAATACTGTACTTTGATATGTTTCAATTGTTTTTAGATATATTTTATATGTGATTGTTTTTTATTGTAAGTCGCCCCGAGCTGTTTTAAGAGGGGTGGGGTAGAAATTAAATAAATAAATAAATAAATATGTTCCTTACCATGGTTCACATGATTTGACATAACACGGTGGATAAATGAGTGAGATTTTTCAAGCATAATTTATTATTTCTAACACAATCATGTATTTATTTCACATATAAACATTCAAAACAAAATGCATTTTTAAGTAAGTGGTGTTCCACTACTCTCTGCTGCTAAAATTACTACTTGTGGTTATTCACAAAAAAATGAACAAAAAGTATGTGTATAAGCAAACAGCAGGAAAAAATAGTAAGAAAACAACAGGCGTATACAGAATGGCTCTGATGTTCCTGCACAGATCATTCATCATTTGAAGAGCAATGCCCTTCACAGGCACACAGAAGCGTACAGCAAAGTGCATTCTTTACACAATGACATTTCATGCATATTTTCTTACACACACAGGCTGCTAATTCTTGACAACATGTGCTGACATCAGAAAGTGTTGTCCATGGAGGCTGATATGTGAAACCATCCCTTGTTTTTCATCCCCAGTCACATAGATACTGGATCTGTGGATTGCTAGTCAAGCAATTCCTCCAGATGTTGGATTGCAAAGCAGCTCTTTTTGAGTGCTGAAACAATGTGTCTGATGTTGGAGGAATGTTTTCTAAGGTTCAGTTCTTCTGTGTAAATAAGATTTGCCTGCATTCATTGACATTTCTGATGCCACTAGCATGATGATACATTACACTACAAAATGCTGAATTAAAGTAAATGCTGGGCATTCTGTTGATAGAGTTGATGGAATGTTGGACCATTCTTGAAAAGCATAATCGACATCTTGAATGACATCCACGTCTTCCACGCAGTTTTCTTTCCTATGCCTGAAAAGGCAGATACTGATCGCATCTTGTGAAAGCATGGAAGAAGGGAAGCAGGTCAGCCATACGAGCAGGAAAGTGTGAATGTAAAAGGTGGATAGGTAGATACTGCAGTTGGTTCCCAGCTCCATACTCAATCCATATTTCTTTTAGGTTTGGAATGTGTGAGAAGTTAGAACCCAAACAGTGCTATAACAACAACATCAGAGTCAACAGTTTTGATAATAACTTTCTTGTGACCATTTTTTGCAGCATGCCACATGTAACAGAAGCCGTGTATCTGCTTCCTCATGCAGTTAGGGTGATATGGAATTGATGTGGTTGTCTTCATTTTAAGTTATTACTGTATTCTTATAGGTGCACAACACTTGCTTTCCTGTTGTTGGTTGCAGAATTATATGCTTTGCTAGGAGACTGAAAAAATATTTATTTTTGTCTACTGAAAGAAATTTCTTAAATGTTTTGGGATCCTCAATCCTAATAGGCAGCAATCTTCCTACTTGAACACTGTGGAACTCACAGAAATGTGTAACTCAAGGGACAATGTCAAACTTACTTGATGGCTTATGTAATTTTCCAAAGTCTGAAAGAGATGGTGAGTATGGACTGTTTTCATGGGGCCGGGGAGGGAATTCTGTGACATCTCCATCTCTGACTTGACTGGCAACATATAATTTACAGAAAAGACTTGAATCCTTTATAAGGTTTATTATTTACTGTTTATCTTTCAACAGCAATGGTATTTTTCAATTGCTGACTAGAGGAAGGCTATTCTGTTTAATTACGTCATGAGTTGATATTTTCCCTAGTATCAATCAATCCAGAATGATTGATGCATACTGCTGGTGTCCTATTGTGGCAACATTCATGACAGATTGGCTGGATTCTTCTTTCATCACTATTCTTTGATCATCGACTATAGTAAGTTCTTCATCTTCAAAAGGGTTACCATGTTCTCGAAACACTTGTACTAGGCTGATAACATTTTTCCAGAACTGTTTGCCAAAAGGAGAATTGCCTTCACGATGCTGATTTCCACAAGAGTTACTGTCATGATCCAAGTTAATCATATCTTCAAACTCAGCGATTATGCATTTGATTTCTGGCCCACCAATCATCAATCTCAGCAATGCACTCTCATTACTCAACAGTGTAAGAGTTGGGCCATCAGCTTTTACCAGTTTGTTGTTATTAGGGATGGGCGAACAGATCGCGGTTCCGGTTCGGCCATTCGGTTCGGCTGCGTTCGGTTCGACCATTCGGTTCGGCTGCATTCAGTTCGTCCGTTCGGTTAGTTCGCCGAGTTCGGGTTCAGCTGTTCGGTTCAGTCGTCCGAACAGACCGTTCGGTTAGGCCATTTGGCTGTTCGGTTCGGCCGTTCAGTTCAGCCATTCGGGAAATGTTGTTATGGGTGTTTTTTTGTTTTTTATATGGTTTTTTATTGGGTTTTATATGGTTTTCTTTTGTTTTTTATTTGGTTTTTTGGTTTTTATATGGGGTTTTTTATTTATTTATTTTATCTAATATATGTATCTATCTACACTAAATCTAACTGCTATTAACTATTCTAAATGCTATGAATTAAATGGATTATCTAATACGTACACAGGCCTATTCCTACAAACACTAAAACTAAATCACTAACACTATCTCTGTCGCTAAGCTAACTCCTACAACTCTGTACATCTATCTATCTATCTATCTATCTATCTATCTATCTATCTATCTATCTATCCCCCCCATCCCATATCCATATCCATATCCATACATATGTATGGATATATATATATATATATATATATGGATATATATATGGATATATATACATCCCATATATATGGGATGGGGGGGAATCACAAACAGAAGAGGAGTTTGTAGTGAACTGAATACATACATACTCAATGAGTCTGTACAGTGAAATGCATAACACAAGGTTTCAGTTTTTAAGTTTCATTTCAGTACAAAACTGAAATGAAACTTACAGCAATCTAAAAATCCTACTCAATGCCTGCTGTTCAGGAACAGTGACTAGCTCAGAAGGTGTTGGGAAGGGGGGAGGCAGATAATTAGTTTCGTTTCTTGCAAGCCTCTCCACCCCTGGTGCCTGGAAGTCTGCTCCTCAGTGACTGACTACACCTCCCTGTCATGTTTGACCTTCCAGTGAACCTTTTTATGCCACCCGAACTCACCCGAACGCAATCCGAACTGACCGAACTGTTCGGCCATTTCGCCGTTCGGTGTTCGGTTCTTTCTGTATGTTCGCGTTTGGGTTCGGTCGTTCGAACAAGCCGAGTTCAGACCGAACTCCGAACTTCCGAACCGCATTCGCCCATTCCTAGTTGTTATGTTCATGAGTTTGTTCATGACACATGCAAGAGAAGTTCCTTGTTGTCTTCTGACTTGTAACATTTCCTTTCATGAATTCACTGCATGAATCTATTCACTGCATGAATCTATTGCATTTTAGATTAAGAATACCAGAAATTGTTAGATTTTATTTCTTGCCTCCTATAGATAATGCCTTATGATTGGTTATTTACTTTGAAAACACTCAAATAGTAGAGAGGATTATGGCTGAGAGTCAGTTTCTGAAATCTTGAGGGATTGTGGTAAGAAGGGTTTTTTCTGCTCAGGCACCTGTGATAAATCCAGGAACTGAAAGGGCTCAGCCTCAAGAGGTATTAAGGGGCCCCCTCCCCTGGTGGATGAAGTAATCCATCAATGGTCAGAAGTTGAAACTACAGTTGCTGAATTAGTTGCAGCATGCCCCAAATCTCCTCTGATTGAAGATATGGAGGTTGGAGTAGTCCAAGCTCCTATATTAGACAGACAGCTGAATTTGCAAGAGGTTGTTCATCTATGGGCTTTTGAATCTATATGCCCAGCTGGATCCACTCGGAGTGGGAATATAGTTACCAAATACTCGAAAGACAGAATAGTTAATAAGCAGCAGCAGCAACTGGCTCAGGCAAATGAGATACACACTGGAATTGGACAAGCCCAGTCCCACGAGGTATTAGCGGGGGGGAGGGGGGCGGCTAAGGTAAACCATCAGCAGCCAGAAGTTACAATTACAGCGACTGAATTAGTATCAGTGTGCCCCCTGTCTCTCCTGATTGGTGATATGGAGGAGGGAGGGGTTCAGTCTCCCTTACTAGATAGACAGTTGGATTTACAGGTGATGGACCATCTCCAGATACTTGAACCTATAGGTGTAGCTGGATCCCCTCAGAGTGGGAATATGGCCACTAAATACTCTAAAGATGGAATAGGGAATAATCAGCAGCAGAAATTGGGTGCGGCTGTGCCGAGAGATTCAGGGATGTCTGTTACCTCTTCCTTCTGCCCAGATCGGAGCGCAGAAAATTTTAAGGATCAGAACCTGCTTTGGATTTCCACCTTCCACTCCCTGGCAGTCATAGAACAAAGTCAAATATTGGACAGACTAGGGATATTACAGGATTTACTCAAGCAAGCAAACCCTGCATTGGAGCCTCAAGGAACTAATACAGGATCTGGGAGTGAGGAGGTCCAATTGTGCCTGGAAGGGGGAGAAATAAATAGAGCCCAGGGATCTCAAGTTGTTTTAAGTCCCCGAGGAGGTATAACCAGCTTGGATCTTTTATTAGTAAATAAATATGACTCGGCTCAGAGTATGGAATCAGGTCCAAATTCGGGGATATTGGATCTTGATGTCCCACATGGGGGAAACAGCTTGCAGGTAAATCAGGGGAATCTCCTGGTAATCCAGGATACATGACACAAATCAGATGATTCGGTTTGGTCCTTTCTGTCTTGGACTATATCCAACTGGAAAAATAAAGTTTGGGCCCCTGATTTTGTGGGGAAACTTAGGGGGTACAATTGTGTTTGCCTGCAGGAAACCTGGATGCTTGAGGATTTTACTGTTAAGGGCTTTTTTTTTTTTTTTTCCCCAGCATTATATATTTTTTTATTTTGCATTTTTTGTAAAGTACAACTTTCACATCTCTTACATCCAGTTATATCCATCAACTTATGCCACTCTTTTTCTGTCACATCCTCTGATGTCTGATGACCATTACTCTAGCGTGGAATTTCCCTTATCCCATTCCCTTTGTGGAGTCCCCAACTTTCCACATATTTTTAAACCCCCCTTTCCCCCCCCTTTCAGGCTCAATTATTATTTGCTTTCAGGCAGGTTGGGCTATCGCTAGTGTCCATCTTTATATATTGTGTTAGTGCTGTCCAACACGTAGACCATCTGTTGTAGAATTTTTTTAGGTCGTCTTCTAAGTTTGCTGTGATGCGTTCCATTGAAATTACATACCATAGTCTGTTGAGCCACGCTTTTCTATTGAGTCCTTTAGCGTGCTTCCATGTTTTAGCCACAGTATGTATCGCTGCAAGGAACATATTCTGGCAGAATCATTGTTGCGTTGTGTTCAGGGTCTTTGCAGGATATATCCCTAGTAACGCAATCTCCGACCGGAACGGAAGGTTCTTTCCCAACTGTCCCTCCACTATTTCCCATATTTTTTTCCCAAAATTTAGCCACTTTCGGGCAACTCCACCAGAAATGTAAGTATGTGCCCTTACCCCCACACCCCCTCCAGCATTCTGGTGGATACGTTCCTCTACCTTTATTTATCCTGTCTGGGATAATATACCATCTTTGCGTTAATTTGATTTGTGGTTCTTTCACCATCAAAGACCTGGAGCAGTTAGTCATATGCATCCATATGTCCTGCATTTCTTTCTCTGTAATTTCTATCTGTAGGTCATCCGACCATTTTGATATATACCCCGCATCAGGATAATGATATAAACCTTTTACCACTCTATGCAACATAGAAAATATACCCCTCAGTGTTGCCTCATGAAATATTATGTTTTCTAGGTTAGTTGGCTCCCTACTAAAATTAACCTTATCTTTTGTGTTGTTTATAGCACTATGCATCCTGCAGTATAGCCAGAAATCCACCTTCTCCTTTGTTATATCTTCCAAAGTGTCCCTAGTCATGAAACTCCCAGCTACAAATAGATGTTTTGCTCTGTAAATCCCCTTCTCCTTCCATCTCTTTAGGGTTTCTGTTTCTTTTTTGTTCCATGTAGGGCCCACTCTTTCTAGGAGGGTGTATGGTGACTTTCCCCGTGCCACCTCCATCTTATTACAACATCCCTGCCATGTTGTCAATGCGGTCCCTGCAAAAGGATGCAGCTTCCCCTCCCCCCTCCGCATTCCGATTTTGTCAGTATTATCTAGCAACTGCCAGCCCTGCTCTATTCCTAGCAATTCTATTTCCAAGTCTCTCCATTTTGGGACTGTTTTGTCCTGCTGCCAAACTCTTACCCCCCTCAATGCCGATGCTTTATGGTAATATCTTAAGTCTGGTAAGTTACACCCCCCCTTTTCAATCTCCGTCTTCAATATAGATCGTCTTACCCTTGGCATCTTCTTACCCCAAATTATAAACTTCATTATTGTGTCTATTTTTTGAAAGAATTCTGTAGGTATTTGGATCGGGATTGCCTGTATAGTATAAAGTATTTTTGGTAGTAATAACATCTTGATCAGATTTATTTTTCCTAACCATGAACATCCTATCCTATGCCACGAATGTTGTTTATCTTGGAATTCTTTTATCAATGGAATATAATTTATCTTGTATAGGTCTTTTGTATTTTTTGATAACTTTATTCCCAGATATTTTATGTAGTCCTGTTTCCCTTGTGTTGGGAGCACATGAGAGGCCCCCCCCCCTGGGATCTTAGCCCCTTGTAAAAGGAGCATTTGTGTTTTCTCCAGGTTAATCTTGTAGCCCGACAGGGCACCAAATTCTCTCAGTGTCTTAATGAGTTCTGGTATTGAGGTTTGCAGCTTTGTTAGTGTCAGTAACATGTCATCTGCATAAACTATTGTTTTATGCTCAACTGTCCCGCTCGTCACCCCTCTTATCCTCTTGTTTTGATTTATGGCTAAGATCAGAGGCTCTATTGCTATATCGAAAAGGAGGGGCGAGAGCGGACAACCCTGTCTCGTCCCCCTTGTTAATGCAAACGCAGGAGTTAGCTCTCCATTTATTAATACTTGGGCTGACGGCTTCTTATAGATACATTCCACCCATCTCTTAAAGGTCCCTTCAAATCCCATCTCCTCTAGTGTTGCCAGCAGGAAATTTTTCTCCATCCTATCAAAGACCTTGTTAGCATCTAAGGACAGAATTGCAGCCGGCAGTTTTTCCTTGTTTATTTTGTATATCAGATTAATTGCTCTACGTATGTTATCCACCCCCATTCTTCCCCCTATAAATCCTGTCTGATCCGAATTGATTATTTCTCCAATTATGACTTGTAACCTAGAGGCCAGGATTTTAGTGAATATTTTAGCATCAACATTGAGCAGAGATATTGGTCTGAAGTCACCACATTCTCTCCCTTTCTTGTCTGGCTTGGGACATAATGTTATGGTGGCCATGTAAAAGGTTTCTGGCATTTCCCCCTTCTCTTTAATCCCTTTGAAGACCTCACACAGAAGTGGGGCTATCTGTTCCACATATGTTTGGTAGAATTCAGGAATAAACCCATCCGGGCCAGGTGACTTATTTTTAGGTAGATCTTTATTATTCCCTTTATTTCCTTTAAAGATATGGGTTGATTCAACATATTTTTATGCTTCTCTGAGATTTTATTTATTTTCAATTTGGCCAAATATGTTTTAATGCCCTCCTGATTGGGGTTTTCAGATGTGTATAATTTCTTGTAGAAATTAACAATATGTTCCCTCATCTCCGTGCCAGTGATGTATGTTCTCTTGTCTGATTTTAGTAGCTGTGTTATTTGTGCTTTTTGCCTTTTCTTTTTAGCCATCCAAGCCAAAATTCTGTCCGCCTTATTACTTTTTGTGTAATAGTATTGATTTAAATACCTTAATTTGTTAACAACTGTTTCTGTTTCTATAGTATCAATTAGTCCCCTAATTTGTACCCTCTCTTTTGCCCCCTTTTTGGTAGGTCTTGTTTTCATTTGCATATCAATCTGTTTTAGCCGGAGATATAGCTCATTTAACTCTGTTCTCTTTTTCTTTTTATTATAGGCCTCCAATCCTATATACTGACCCCTCAGGAATGCCTTGGCCGCCTCCCATACTACTGTTTTAGACACTGCCCCATTATCATTTATCTTAAGATATTCTGCAATTTCTTGTTTTATCTTTTCCTGATTCATGATGTTCAATAAAGTTGTTTTATTTAACCTCCAGCTGTGTCTTTTGTATTGCTTCCTTTGTCCTGTACTTAATGTCAGTGTCACTGCGCTGTGATCTGTGAATACTGCTGGCTCTATTTCACATCTGTAGCCACTAGGCCACTCAGCGCTATGCATAAAGATATAATCAATCCTCGTATAGGACATGTGCCTGTTTGAGTAGAAAGTATACTCTCTATCCTTCCTATGTCTCCATACATCTTCCATACATCCACTAATTGTGCCCTTGCAATATCCCTCCCTATCTGTCTCTGCCCTTTTTTTAGTTTCCCCTTTCCAGATTTATCTAGTTGCATTAGGGGGCTATTCAGATCCCCTAGTAGGATAAGAAGCCCTTTGCTGTTTGCTTTCACAATATCCAGTATCTTTCTCATAAACTGGGCCTGTCCCTGATTAGGGGCATAATAGACACAGAATGTGTACTCCTGCCCACCCATCTTTCCCTGTACTAACAGGTATCTACCCTCTACATCTTTTATGATATTATTACGTGTAAAGTTCAGTTCTTTCGCAAATGTCAGCATTACTCCTGCTTTTTTTGTTTTCGCGTTTGCATAGTATGTTGTTTCATATTGCTTATCTCTGACCCTTACATTATCCTTACTCAGGAGGTGTGTCTCCTGCAAAGCCGCTACCTGTATTTTTTGTCTCTTTAAGTACTGCCACATCTTTTTCCGCTTCGTTGGACAGTTCAAACCTTTCACATTTAGTGTCCCAATTTTTATCTCATCCATAGTCCGAGTCTTTTTTCTGTCCTTTGCCCTCCCTGCCTACTAGCCTTCTTGTTTTTGTGCAGAGCCTGTAACTTTCCCTGGTTTCCCTATATTGTCCCCTTCCCATTGCCCTCCCTCCACCCCCCCTCCCCTTCCCCCCTTTCCATTATGTACCTTTATTTGTCTCCCTGCCCTTTCCCCCTTCCCCGTCTTTCCCCCCTCCCTCCACCACCCTCCTCCCTGCTTCTGAACCCCTATTCTTACCCTACCCATCTTTGGGCCATTAACCCTAGGGGGGTTTGCCATGGAGTCGCTGTTTTTCTCCGCCTCTCCTCCCAGCAACTGACTTGTATTACCAGAGTCTTTTTAGACCTTAAGGTCTCAAATAAAGTTCTTGTATGCTAAAATTAAATGTTTGTTCATCTGTCTTCCTATTTCTTGTGCCTCCCATAGCTGATGGTGTAGCCATGGCTCCTCAGCCTTCCAGATTTCCTCGATCCTGCCCCCGTATTTCCGGCATCTTTGCTGTTAAGTACTTTTCCACTGCCTGCATGTCTGAGAAGTTTCTTCTGCGGCCCTTGTGCATGAAGGAGAGAAGTGCTGGATATCGAATTTGTGCCTTTATCCCATATGCAGCCAATTTATCCAGATATGGATACCATTTTCTTCTCCTGGCCAGCGTAGCAGGTGCGAGGTCAGGCTGTATATTAATCCTGTGACCTTCATATTTTAATTCTTTATGCTTTCTGGCCTCCCATAGAATCCTTTCTTTATCTCGGTATCTCAAACATCTGAAAATCAGAGCTCGAGGGGGCTCTGTCTCTTTGGGTCGCGGTCTCAGAGTTCTGTGCGCCCTCTCTATTTCTATATTTGCGGCCCACTCCTCCTGTGGGAAGATGGCTGTCAGGATTTTACTTATCAGCTCTCTGCCATTTGCTGCCTCAGAAGCTTCAGGGATCCCCTGCAATCGAAGGTTGTTTCTCCTTCCCCTGTTTTCCAAGTCCTCTATCTTGTGCAGGGCACCCCCCATCGCCTTTTCCACTTCCTGCAGTCTTTCCTCCCATCTCTGCTCCCTTCCTTCTCTCTCCAAGTTTTTATTTTCCAGAGCTGCCTCCCGCTCTGAGACACCATCAAATTTTTTAATAAGGGTATCTACTACACTGTTCACCTTCAGGATACCCTCATTCAGTACCCCCCATTGCCTCCTTGAATCTTCATATAGCTTTTATATTGTTTGTGTGAGGCCTGCAAGCTGCTCAGCCACACCATCCTGCTCCCCGCTCTTTTGCTGCCCTGCAGTTGCGGCGGCCATCTTGGGGCTCATGTTGCTTCGCTCCCCTCCCCCTCCGCTTACTATTTCTGCTGCTGCCTTTTTATCGCGCCTGGGGGGGTCTTGATTTTTGGCTGTTTGGGGGCCCAGCAGGTTCCTCCACAGACTCCTACCCATGGATCTAGTTTTTCTGTCCTTTTTGTTGTTGTTTTTCTAGCATTTTGGCCCAGGTTGCTGGGAGCGCTCGGCAGCTGCATCTACTGCCCATGCATGCCCAGTGGCGCCCCCCACTGTTAAGGGTTTTGAAGTATTCCCAACTCCAGCAGCGACTCTCCCACATAAAATTAAAGGTACACCTAGTGGGGGACTGGCTATACTTGTATCCACAAAAATGAGAGTTACCCCATTCCCCAGATATCCACACTTTTATTCGGTTTTGTGTTTGGAGTTTGTGTGCTCAGCCAAAACCATAACTGTAATAAATGTGTATGTTCCTCCTGCACATTCTCCTTACTATGAGGACAATGTATGGACCTGTCTTAAGGATACTGTTTTAGGATTGAGAGACAAATATCCTCTGGAAGGTTTAATAATAGCAGGTGACTTTAATGCTCGGTGGGGTCCCTCCTCTCAAGTTGATCAAGGCACTCTTTTGGATTCCAGTGTGCCACTGATGTTTTTTCATAAGGGGGTCTCAAAGGACATGAAAACAAATGCATCAGGGCTGCTGTTAAAAGATTTGGTTGTTTCAGCCATTCTGTTGGTACTAAATGGAGCTATGCTGGGAGGTAGCAAGGAAGATTATACGTATGTTTCATATTCTGGTGGAAGTGTAATAGACTTTATGTTGATTTCAGAAGAACTGCTTCCATTGGTGGTAGACTTCTCAATTTTGGATTACGCAGATTCAGATCACTTTCCATTGAGTGCTTGGCTCTCCGGCTTATGGGATACTCCCGCTGTCAGTGATGAGAATCAGGACGTCAATGTGGTCCAGGGTAGGGAAGGAGAGGTTAAGAGGAGGGTTCAATGGTCCCACCAGGTTTAAAAATCAACACAGGACCTTATTACGCCTCAAACCTTAGACTCCCTCAAAAAAAAGGCTGTACAGGACCAGGAAGCTATTCTTCAGGAATATGATGGTCTAGTCTCCCGGCTGCTGCCTTATTTGGTATCTTCGGGGAGTGATTGGAAAGGGAATAAAAAGGACGACTGGTTTGATGGATCTTGCCGATTGGCAAAAAGGAACTTAAACTATTTGACCCATAAAGTGAAGGGTAAAGATAGGCTAATCTTATGGTCTGGAAGTTTTCTTAAGGCCAGAAGAAATTATAAGAGTCTTAAAAAATAAAAGAAAAAAGAAAATAGTTCCAGTTAAAACTATGGAGGAAATTGGCTTCCGCAGCAGAAGAAAAGAACTCAAATAAACTATGGAAATTAATAAAATATGCATGGGTCTCAGGTTCCCGAGCGAAAGAGGTTTCAATGCAGTTGACAAATGGGAGTTGCATTACAAAGCTATCATCTCTAAACCTGTGCTGCAAATTGCTGATCCCATTCAATATACATTGGAATCACTACCATTGTGGAATCCAGTAGCCCCCGCTGAAGTTAGCCAAATGATCTCTCATCTAAAAACAAATAAAGCCCTGGGAAGTGATTTTATCCCCACTGAACTTTTAAAAGGAAACATCGACTGGTGGAGCCAAACATTGGCCTTGCTGTTTACGCAAATAAATGACACAGGGAAAATCCCAAATACCTGGTTAGAAAGCATTATAGTTCCTATATTTAAAAAGGGTAATTTACATAATCCAATGAACTATCACCCTATAGGCCTCCTGAGCGTGGTGGGCAAGTTGTACACTAGGTACTTATTGACCAGAATTCTTGAATGGATTGACCAGGAAAATTTTATTGGGTTGGAGCAGGCAGGCTTTAAAAAGGGGTGTCAACAACAGATCACTTTTTGTTGATTGATCAATTAATTTCCAAATATGTACATTCACGGCATAGATCAAGTTTATTTATTTGCTTTGTTGATTTACAAATGGCCTTTGACTCAGTATGCCAGGAAAGATTATGGGTAAAACTGAGCAAATACTGTATGGACCCCAGATTACTACTTTTGATACGGGCGGTACACTCTAATACTTCCCTGAGGGTGAGAGTAAACAGAATGGGTGCTCTTTCAGGCCTTGTCGATGTCAAGTGGGGCATCAGACAGGGATGTTTATTAGCTCCCATTCTGTTTATATTTAAATGATATGAGAGAGCCCATCATCCAGTGGAGGTTGGGGGCCATAAAATATCTACTCTCTTGTATGCGGATGATACAGTTCTGATTGCTAGGACACAGATTGGTTTAAAGAGGCTAATGGGGGTCTTTAGTGAGTATTGTAAGAAAGAATACCTAGGGATAAATTATGGTAAGACGAAAATCCTGGTGGTCAGTAACTGTTGGTTGCAGCATAGGTGGCTCCTGGGAGATAACAAAATTGAGCAGGTTTCCCATTATAAATATCTGGGGGTCATCATTTCAGCAGTCCCGAACTGGAACGCCCATCTTAAAGCAGCCAGAGCAGTGTTAAGAGCTACAGAGCAGGGTATTGCCAGTTTCTACTGGAATAGAGGGGGCAGATTGTTTAAACCAGCCCAGATTCTAATTAAGGCGAAGATGATCCACAACTGTTATATGGGGCTCAAATTTGGAGCATAGATAAGCTAAAAGATTTAGAGGTAGAACAAAACAAAATGCTTCGACTTATCCTACATTAGGGATGGGCGAACGCGGTTCGGAAGTTCGGAGTTCGGACCGAACTCGACCAGTTCGGCTGACCGAACCGAATTTCCGAACTGAACTCGGTTCTGTTTGCCCATCCCTATAAGATAATATTCCATTTAGTTCAATGGGGTTTGAATTTCTGAACTCTGTTCGGAAGTTCGGAGTTCAGACCGAACTCGAATAGTTCAGTCAACCAAACCGAACGTCCGAACTGAACTCGATTTTCAAACCAAACCAAACCAAACCAAATTTCCGAACTTGGTTCTGTTCGCCCATCCCTATCCTACATGTCCCCATATCTACCCTGGCGGTTCTTTTAAGAGTGGAGTCAGGTACTAGCCATATTTCAATGTATGCTAAACTTGCAATCATAAAATATTGGTTGTGTTTAAATTTGATAGCATCCAATTCTTTGGCAAGCCAAATTGTTGGTTCAGCGGCAGGCAAATGGATGGAATCGATAAACAAAAGTCTGGAATCCTTGGGGTTTTCTGTTGCCTATGTCCTGTCTTTTCCTTTTGTTAAGATATGGCTTGAGATTAAAACCCATATCTTTGATCAAGAAATGCAATATGAACAGGAGCAATTGGGATTACAGAAAGTTTCTCACCTGCATAAGAAAATAATGATCCCTGCCAAAGGAGCCAGTTATGTGGCTGATCTGAGGATGTGTAACACAAGGATAGCTCTAACCTTGGCCAGATTGAATGTATTTCCATCGGCGGTAGTAGAGGGTAAACTAAACGGCACCCCACGGGAGGAGAGGTTTTGTCCGGCTTGCAGCAAGATACAACACAAATGTATAGAATCGATGGTTCATATTTTATTAATCTGCCCTCTGTACCAGGTGTGGAGGGAGATCTTTATTGCCCCCCTACAAAAATTGCCAAGGTTCTGTATATCAAAAGATGAATTTCTTCTTAGTGATATGGATTATACAGTGTCCTCAAATGTGGCAAAGTTCTTAACCCTTGTACTTAATTTAAAAAGGAACTATAATGGAGGGAATTCAGTTTTATGGGTAATTTAAATAGTTAAATTTGGCAAATGTGGAAACCTGTGGAATTTGTGGGACCAATGCAGCTTTGCTCCTTGAGGGTTGTAGAAAGAGCTGATGGACATATGATGTGGTCCTTGGGTGATTTTTAATTTTACATTGACTGTAATAATCACTTTATTTTAAAATTTGTATATTTCTATTGTATTATATTCTATTTAATTTATTTTACAATGGCTTCATGGCTACGTAAATAAAAACTATTACTTACTATCTGGACTGCTATCTGGAAATGTAAATAATATTTGTGCACACAGAAATAGAGGTTACTTACCAGTAACTCTGTTCTTCGAGAGAACTCCGCATATTCTCACTCTTGGGGATTCACTTCCTGCTTTGCAGGCACCGGAAAACCTCTCGTCAGCAGTATCCAGGCAGATTAAGCCATGAAAAGACTAGAACATGGTGAGGGCTCCGTCCCCTCCATCCCCCTCCCATCCTGAGAAAAACGCGGGCACGCATCACGAGGGATGGTTAGGATAAATAGGGGGAGGAGCCCTCGCCGCCTCAGTTCCTTCCAACCCGGTCCGGAAGACCCCAGAAATGTCCATCCGAGACTGAGGGGAAGGAGGGCGGGATGTGAGAATACGCGGCGCTCTCTCGAAGAACAGAGTTACTGGTAAGTAACCTCTATTTCTTCTTCGAGGATCTCCACGATTCTCACTCTTGGGAGAGTGATAAGCAGTTTAGTACACCTACCTCAAGGAGGAGGGAGACGAGGATGTCCATTCAAGAATGAATCGAGCACTGCTCTCCCCACTTGGGTGTCTGATCTGGCCGCAAGATCCAAAGAGTAATGCTTAGTAAAGGTATGGACTGATGCCCATGTAGCAGCCTTACATATGTTTGACAAATGTATCCCCTGAAAATTTGCAATAGATGCAGCTGTAGCTCGAGTCGAGTGTGCTCTCAACCCTGAGGGCAGGATCTTGTCTGCTAAAGTATAACACTTTTGTATGCATAGTATAATCCACTTTGAAATTCTCTGAGAAGAAATTTTGACTCCGATTCTCTGACCTCCATATGAAATAAATAAAGAGTCACATGCTCTAATGGTCTTAGCCCGTTCAATGTAGAAGGCCAATGCTCTTTTAACATCCAGAGTGTGGAGCGTTTGCTCCGCGACTGAAGCATGCGGTTTAGGGGAGGAAAACTGGTAACGAAATTGTTTGGTTAAGGTGAAAAGTGGATGCTACCTTGGGAAGAAAGGAGGGATCAACCCTCAAGTCAACTTTATCCCTATGGAACAAAATATATGGTGGTGAAGCTCTAAGGGCGGTCAACTCGCTCACCCTGTGTGCTGAAGTAATAGCTACTAAGAACGTAGTTTTAATAGTTAAGTCCTCCAAACTACATGAAGCTAGAGGTTTGAATGGAGGAGACATCAATTTTGATAATACAAGGTTTAAATCCCACTGAGGTGCAGGATGGGATCTCTGTGGGAAAGTGTTCACCAACCCCTTCCAAAAGTACTCCATTAAACAGTGGGAGAATAACGTTTCGCGGCCAGCCATCAGGTTGCAGATGTGAGGATAAGGCCGCCAGGTAGACCTTTATAAATGCAAGTGATAAATGTAACTTTTGTAGGTCTAGAAGGTAAAGGAAAACATGCTTCATGTCCAGGGACTGTAAGGAGATAGAGTGTGACCCACACCACTTAGAAAAGCGCCTCCACTTCATCTCATAGTACCTATGAGTAGAGAGTCTCCAAGAATTCATCAAAATCTCTGAAACCTCCGGTGGTGCATTCCTCATTAGGGTAGGATCAACCATGCAGAGAGGTGGAGCATCTGCAAGTCGTGCTGTAGGATTCTCCCCTGATCCCGAGACAGTAGGTCATGTGTGAGTGGAAGGACCTTGATTTGTGATGCCATCCCCTGCAAGGTTTGGAACCAGGTTTGGCAGGGCCAAAAGGGGGCGATCAGAATTAGGTGAGCCCTGTCTGTCCTGATTTTGCACAGGACTCTGTGTAGAAGGGGAACCGGTGGAAAGGCATAAAGGAAGTTCCCGTGCCAGGATATTGCAAAGGCATCCGATATCGATCCTGGTGCTATTCCTGCTCGGTTGCAGAATTCTGGAAGCTTGGTGTTCTCTTGTGAGGCGAACAGGTCTATCCTTGGTGTTCACCATTCCTGAAAAATGTCCAAAAGAACATCCTCTTTCAGTGACCATTCATGCTGGTCTGCTGTCTTACGACTGAGAAAGTCTGCTTCCGAGTTGTCTTGGCCTGCCAGATGAATCGCTTGTGCATGTATGTCGTGTTCTATGCACCAATGCCAAATGACTTCTGCTTCTTTGGAGAGGTGAGTGGATCGTGCTCCGCCTTGTTTGTTTATGTACCACATGGCTGTGGTATTGTCTGTTACAATTTGAATGTTCTTTCCCCTGATGTGGGGTAATAGGGCTTTCAGTGCCCATCGTATCGCCCTAAGTTCTAACATGTTGATGTGAAGGCATGTCTCTTCCGGAGACCAGAGTCCATGCACTTGAATGCTTCCCATGTGCGCACCCCAGCCGGTTAGGGACACATCCGAAGTGACAGAGGCATGAATGCTTGGGGGATCAAACGGTACCCCTTTTAGTACTTGGTCCGCATTTGTCCACCACTGGAGGTTCTCTAGAAGTGCATCTGTTATGGATAACTTCTTGTTGAGGGAGTGGATGGTAGGGGTGTAGTTGTGGGCAAGCCATTGTTGCAGTGACCTTATATGCAGTTGCGCATGTGGTGTTACCATCGTGGTGGATGCCATCAACCCCTGAAGCTGGAGAAAGAATCGAACCGACTTGGTAGGATGGGTCTGAAGAGTGTTTAGTGCCCAACGTATGGCGAGACGTCTTTCTGTAGGGAGATATGCTTTCGCCTGGCGAGTGTCTAGGATCGCTCCTATGAACGGTAAGTGTTGGGAAGGTTGCAGATGTGATTTGGCTAAGTTGATGATGAAGCCCAGATCCCTGAGTAATGACATTGTTAATTCCAGATGTTGTAGGAGTTCTTGTTGTGATGTCGCTGCAATGAGCCAGTCGTCCAGGTACGGGAAGATTCTGACCCTTTGCCATCGGAGATGGGCAGCGACCACTGCGACGCACTTGGTAAAGATGCGTGGTGCCGTAGATAGTCCAAACAGGAGAACTCGGTACTGGAATAGGAGGTCTCCTGCAACAAAGCGTAAGAATTTGTGGTGAGATGGTCCGATAGCGCTGTGAAAATAGGCATCTTTTAGATCAAGGGAAGCTAACCAGTCACCTTGTCGTAGCCCCATAATTATGATGGGTAGGGAAGTCATACGAAACTTGAATTTACGGACAAACTTATTGAGTTGTCTAAGGTCCAGGATTGGGCGGGAGCCTTTGTCTTTTTTTGGGACCACAAAGAACCTAGAGTAAAAGCCGGCATTAAGTTCGTTCCTGGAGACCGGCTCAATAGCTCTCTTTTGTAGGAGTTTTTGAATTTCAAGTAGTATTTGAGTGGAGGGGTGGGAGCCCCTTGTGGGGCAGGGAGAGAGGGGAGGGAGGATATGAAATTGTATTTCATAACCGAGCTGGATGATCTCCCTGAACCAGCGGTCGGTAGAAATGGTATCCCATCGGGGTAGGAAGGGCACGAGGCAGTCCTGGAAAGAGGGGTTTTCCTCATAATTTCCCTTGATCACGGTATCATTAAAAACGGGACTTCGTCTGCTGTCCAGAAGATGAGTTAGAGGAGGCTTTGCCTCTGCCCCGTTGTCTACCAAACGTTTTACATTGCTGAGAACCCTGTGACTGGTGGTAAGGGAAAGGTGCCTGTTGTTGGAATCGTTTCCCAGCCTGGTAATTGTAAGACCGGTAACCGGGTCTTTTTGAAGAAAAGGTATAGGCACCGGGAGTAGGGAAGGGCTTTTTGCGTATAGCCCGTATGACCCCTGTAGATCTCGCCGTTTGGTTGATTTCCTTAATCTTTTTTAAAGTGTCATCGGTTGACGCGGAAAAGAGTCCTTCACAATCAAATGGCAAGTCCTCTATTCTAGTTTTATTCTCCTGTGTCAGGGCCGTGGAACGAAGCCAAGCATACCTTCGAAGGGCGATAGCAGATGCCAACCCTCTGGCATTGGCATCAGCCATGTGCATGTTTGCAGTTAGTTGGAATTGGGCCATCTGCATGCCCTCTTTTTGAAGTGCTGCCATCTGGTTGGGGTCTGAAGTGCTGCTAAGTCTTGACCACAGCCAATGCTGGTGGCCGCACATGGCTGATACGTAGTTTGCGATCCTAAATGACAGAGAGTCCGAGGAGAACATCTTTCTGCCTAGGACGTCTAATCTCCTTCCCTCCCTGTCAGCTGGGGACGTTTGTACTCATCCCATTCTGGACTTAACTGAGGCAGCGGCAATGACTAGTGAATTGGGAGGGGGGTGTTTGTGAAAAATCTGGGCCCCTTCTCTGGGTACCGCATAAAGGGAGTCCGCCAACTTATTGGTAGGTGATACCGAGGCAGGTTTCCCCCATATGGCCGAGGCCGGTTCCAGTAGCTGCTCTAAGAGTGGTAGCATGACATGCCCAGATTCCCCTTCCCCTAAAATTCCAAAAATGGGTTCTGTCTGTGACTTTTTAACTACCCTCGTGGGGAGTTTAGGAAGGGAGGACGCCATCCTCCTGAGCATAGCTTGAAAGACCTTGGAGTCCTCCGTAGCCAATGATATATTGAGGTCCGATATGGTGTCTGGAGGTGGGGGGGGGGGAATATGGTCTCATCCTCCTTGAGAGATGGCGATGATGATGAGGATGACTGAGATGCCAATCTCCCTGGGGAGGCTATCCCCACTGGTGCCGGTACCGATGGTACCGCCTCCCTTCTCGGACTGCCCAGTATAGAGGTTAGGAGCTGTGTGGCCCCTGAGGGTGCTAACCTCTCTTGCGGTTGCATCACCGCGATGCCCGGTCCCGAGCCGTGTGTTCCGGTGTCAACAGTACCGAGGTCCATGGGTGCCTGAGCCGAGCCTGTCTCCGATGGTGGCGGGCACGATACCGTCGCTGTTGTTGCCGCCCTCGGCGGAGCCGGCGGTACATAAGGTTGCTCCCGTATGGGTCGTGCCATGTAATCGAAGCCTGGTCTTGTCCTATATGGTGATGGGCTGCGTGACCAGTATCGATAGTCTAGGGCGTATGTATAGTCTCGATGCCTGTCTCTTGGAGAGCAGCAGGAGCAAGGGGAGTGGGATCTGCACTCTCTGTGGTACCTGAGAGGGGTCCCGCGTTCATCCCGGTACCACGGGGATTGGGACCGTGAGTGGTAGCGGACTGATTGGGAGCGGGAATCTCTCTGTGCTGCTGGTAGTGTGAGCAGTATGGGTGGTACCGGCTGTGTCAGTGGAGTCGTCGGTGCCATCACTATTGTCGGTCCCAGCGCTGGTGTCGGTGGTTGCAGGGGTTGTGCAGTTGCAGCCGTTGGTCCCAACGGTGACACTCCCTGTCTCTGGGGTACTGCTTGTTTCCCTGCTCCGGGTCATTCCACCGCCTCTCTTGAGGAGCTTTTCTTTTTCTTTTTCTTTTTCTTTTTGTCCCCGCACTTAGACCCTCGCTCCAGGGAGTGAGCTGAGATGTGCATGCGAGGTGCGTCGATACCGCCCTCCACGGAGCGTGTAGAGCCGTGAGTGTGCAACGCATCGGTACCACCTTCCACAGAGCGGATGGTACTGGTTACATGGGGACTGTCCCTAGGAGATGGTACCATCGGTGCCGGTCTCTCCGGAGTCATCTGCGCCGTCTCCATCGCCGGTGCTGTAGAGTGCCTGGCGGGGAGCCTAAGCGGCCCCTCTTCTCCGCCTTCTAATACCCTTTTTGTTAACAAGTCCTGCAGTCATAGAACCCTGGCTCGTTTAGCTCTGTTAGACAGGACAGAGCAGGCCCCACAAGTCCGTATATTGTGGCCCTCTCCCAGGCAGGCTAAGCAGCAATCATGTTGGTTGCTAACTAATAAGGTGGCGGGACACGAGCTACACCATTTGAAGCCTGGCTGTTTGGGCATTCCCGCTCACCCCAAGGGGCGAATAAGCCCGGGGAACGTCCCCGCGGGCTAGGGCAGCACTCCTTACTCACAGAAGTCTGTTGTTCGTCTTCTGTTTTGTTCTTCTTTTTTTTTTTGCTGATAAATGCTGAAAAGCGCTGAGAAGTCTTCTAACGCCACGTGGTTGGAAGGAACTGAGGCAGCGAGGCCTCCTCCCCCTATTTATCCTAACCATCCCTCATGATGTGTGCCCACGTTTTTCTCAGGATGGGAGGGGGATGGAGGGGCAGAGCCCTCACCATGTTCTAGTCTTTTCCACGCTTAATCTGCCTGGATACTGCTGATGAGAGGTTTTCCGGTGCCTGCAAAGCAGGAAGTGAATCCCCAAGAGTGAGAATCGCGGAGATCCTCGAAGAAAAACCTGCTATTCATTTCAGCACTTAATTAGCATCATTATCTGGATACATTGTGACAAGTTTAAGCCACCTACATTTTAGATGAAATGAAGAGCTAATTCTGCATCCCTGTATATTATTTGTGTTTTTGATAACCATCTGGATGAATACCCACACCTGAAATGAAATTTGCATACCTTCCTTTGGTTTGGATACTCCAATTTTTTCCAGTTAATTTGGTCATTTCAGTTTAGATATTCAGTTGTTCATCCAAATACTCAAAACGAAATGGCTCAAATAACTGGGGGGGGAAACCCAACTAAAACCCTGAAGGAAATATCCAAACTGAATAAACAAAGCAGAAATGAGTATGTGGCAAGGCTGTGCCACAAGATGGTGCCTGCCATGTGGGATATCTAAAATGGCCACCACAGGAAGTGGAAGTGTTTGGGGCATGGCTCCAGTTATATAAAGAGAAGAAGAACAGGAAGAAGAGGTAGTCTGTTCCTGACCGCTGAAGAGAAGACATCTGGAAAGTCTGCCAGAGTCTGTTCCTGACTACTGAGGAGTGTGCATTGTGGCTGGCCAAGAGGACCCTGAAGGAAGGATCCTTGGTGTGAGTTGGAAAAGAGCTAGTCTGGGACTGTGCTTGTGGCTAGGCTTTGCTGTCTGGGCTGTGGACTGGCCAGAGGCTTGGTGCCTGGCCTAGGACTTTGGGTGTAAATAAATTGTCATTGAGCTTCACCATGAAGTGCGAGTCTGCTCGGTGACTTAATCTTTCACACACTTATACATGATAAAATAGAAGCCTGATACAGAATAGTTCTTTGTATCTGCTTCATTGTAAATTAATTATTTATTATTATTATTATTATTATCAAGCATTTATATAGCACAAGCAATGTACCTGGAGCTTTACAAAATAATGGAATCGACACAGTCCGTGCCCTAGGACTTACAAACTGAGAGACAGAGGGGGGAGGGGGGGCAAAGGAAGGGGAACAGAGGGAGAGACAAAGGGTGTAACATTCACGAAGATGTGAGGTCTCAGGTGCATGTGCTTGGCTTGGTTACATCGAGAATGATGACTGGCTGGTCCATGTGGTGAGGATATTAGTACACAGACCTCAGGTAACAGTTTGTACTGGATGGTAGATATTAGGATTGGGGAGTGAGGAGTCGGGGAGGGCAGAGCGGAAGAGGTGGGTCTTGAGGAGAGATTTGAAGGTACGAAGGGAGGGGGCGAGGCGGATGAGGGCAGGGAGGGAGTTCCAGGTGGGGGTAGCTAGGGAGAAGAAATGAAGGTGGTTAGGGGAGCAGGGGAGGCATTGGAGGGTGAGAGAGGGAACAGAGGAGGAACGGAGTTCACGGACTGGAGTACAGAGGGAAATTAGCACAGAGCGGTAGGGGGGAGCAAGGTTGTGAAGAGCTTTACAGGTGATAGGTAAAGACTAGGAGCTTGTGCAGGATTCGTTCAGGAAGGAGGAGCCAGCGAAGAGAGGAGGGGCTGCATGTGGTTGAAGCGACGGGAGAGGTGAATGATCCTGGCAGCAGAGTTTTGGACGGAGATAAGGGGAGAAAGGTGAGAGCAGGGGAGGCCAGTGAGAAGGAGGTTACAATAATCGAGGCAAAAGATGACCAGGGCGTGAACAATGGTTTGGGCAGAGGAGACAGAGAGAAAAGGGTGAATCTTAGCAATATTATGGAGGGAGAAGCAACAGGATTTGGCAACAGGGTCGATATAGGGTTTAAAAGGAAGGGGTGAGTCAAAGATGAAATCTAAGCTACGGGCTTGGGGGACGGGAAGGATGGTGACCCTGTCGATAAGGATCAACAGGGAGGAGGGAGAAGAAGGATGGTGAGGGAGAAGGAGTTCAGTTTTAGTCATGTTGAGTTTGAACTGACGTTGAGATATCCAAGTAGAGATATCAGAGAGACAGCTGATGAAGCAAGCTTGAACCGATAGAGAGAGGGAGTAGAGAGAAAGAGTTGAGTGTCATCAGCGTAGAGGTGATAATGGAAGTCATGGGAGGCAATGAGTTTGCCTAGAGACAGGGTGTAGATAGAGAAGAGGAGAGGGCCAAGGACAGAGCCTTGGGGAACACCAACTGAGAGGGGGAGGAGGAGAAGGTGGAGTTGGCAAGAAACACACTGAAGGAGCAGTCAGAGTGAGAAGTAGGAGGAGAACCAGTCGAGGGCGGAGCCATGGAAACCAAGGGAGTGAAGTGAGTCCAGCAAGAGTGAGTGGTCAACAGTATCGAAGGCAACAGAGAGGTCAAGGAGGACAAAAATAGAGTAGAGGCAATTAGATTTAGCCACAAGAAGATTGTTGGTGATCTTAGCAAAAGCAGTTTTGGTAGAGTGAAGGGGGCAGAAGCTAGATTGGAGGGAGACAAGGGAGAAGTTGGCAGAGAGGAAGTTGAGGCAGCGGGAGTAGACAACACGTTCAAGAGGCTTGGAAGCAAAAGGAAGAAGTGAGACGGGACGGTAGCTAGAAGGGTCAGAGGGGTCAAGAGTAGACTTTTTGAGGATAGGAGAGAGAGTGGCATGCTTGAAGGTGGAGTGGAAGGGGCCAGTAGAGAGGGAGAGGTTGATGTGCAGGAGGGAAGGGGAGACAGTGGAAGCATGGAGGTCAGGAGGCGGGAGGAGGTGGGGTCAAGGGGGCAAGTAGAAGGGTTGGAGGAGGAGAGCAGGGAGGAGATTTTCTCAAGGGAGGAGGGAGGGAAGGAAGACAGGAGAGAAGGAGGAGGGAGAGGGGCGGGAGTAGGAAGAGGAGAGGAGTGGGAAGCGATGTCGAGGTGGATCTTGGAGGTGAAGAAGGAAGTGAGATCCTGAGCAGAAAGGGAATAGGGAGGAGGAAGAGGACAGGGGGGCTTGAGGAAGGAGTCAGAGGTGGGAAACAGGTGGCGAGGGTCCTGAGAACAGGACTCAATGCGGGAGGCGTAGTAATGCTGTCTAGCAAGGGAGATAGCAGAAGTAAGGGAGGAGAGAGAGAATTTGAAGTGAAGGAAGTCAGCATGAGAGTGGGCTTTGTGCCAGAGGCATTCAGCAGCACGGGTGCAGGAGCAGAGGTGGCGGATATTGGGGGTGAACCCAGGACCGGGGTTGTGGGAGCAGGCAGGGCGGGAGGAAAGGGGGGCAAGGGAATCAAGGGTGGAGAAGAGAGAGGCATTGAAATCCGGGACAGCAGAGCCGGGGGAGGAGAAGACTGAGGGGAGAAGGGGGGATAGAGAGGAGGCAAAGTCCACGGGGTTAATGGCCTGCACATCATGGAAGGGGCGTGGAGATGGGGAAGGGGCAGTGGGAGATGTTGAAAGAGGCAAGGAGGTGGGCAAGGCAGGGGTGACAGAGTCTGAGGGGGAGATCCAAGTTTCAGTAAGGGCAAGGAGCTGGAGGGAGTGAGAGAGGACGAGATCATGCATGTTGGTGGCTTTATTGGCAGAGGAGCAACCGTTCCAAAGGTAGCAGGAGAATGGGAGCTGATCAGGGGGAAGGCAGGGAATGGGGATAAGACTGGGAGAAGGGGGGAGGTGGGACAGGCAAGAGATGGGGAGGGTGGAGGAGGAGCAGGGGGGAAGTAGTCAAGGGGGAGGAGGAAGTGTGAGGAGGTTGGAGAGAAGTGATGGGCTGGGGGGAGTAAGGCGCGGGGGAGAGAAGTAGAAGGAGAAAGAGGTGGGGGAAAGGCGAGAAGGAGGGAGAGGGAAGGTGAGAGATTAGGGCAGGCATGATGGTGGGTAGGGTAGGAGGGAGGCAAACCAGGAGGTGGGTAGTGGAGGAGAGACAGAGGAGGATGAGGTGGAGAGTGGCTGGCCTACTGGCCACCAAGGAGCCACCGGGTGGTCACCAGATGGCTGAAGTACCCTTTGGCTTATCGTTAGCTGGTGTTGCTGGAGTTTCCTGTTCAAGAGTGATCTTATGGCGCGCGCCTTCTGACCTGCTGCTCGGTGGAACTCAGGGCAGCAGAAAGGCCAAGCCCGAGGAAGGTTGCAGCATCCCCAAGTGATGACAGCCAAGGCAGCTGGGAGAGTATGCAGATGAGCTGTGATGATTTGAGATGGATGAATTCATCGGATATGTCCATTGTACAGATTTTTTTCCCAGCTCTACCTTAAAAGTATATAGTCCATCAAGCTCTGACCAAGGCTTCTGTACCAGTTGGAGAAGAAACCAAGAAGCACCTCCTTTGCCAATGTTTTTTCTGACCCTGAGGCAAATCTGGCAGTGCCTCTTCTTTCCCCCAACATGACAGCATTAGGAAGATTTGATACTCCTGAATGTTGGCACCCTGGGTCCCCTCCTCACTTGCCTCTAGGACAAATTTTCCCAGTTTCTGGGTGGAAACCCCAAATGGGGTTGTACCATATGTGGATGGGGTCACAATCCCAACAAATATGTGATCTACCTGGCATGTCTTTGTTACTGTCTGCAAATCCAACAGGTTTTATAATGGGGTGATGCATACAAAAATTTGGGAAACCACTGTTTTAAAGGGCTTCTTGCGTTTTATGGCACCCGGTAACTGCCTGCCATAGGTGGCAGAATAGGAAGAGAAAAGGAACACAGGGCACTACTTTCAACTACCATAAAGAAGAATCAAGCTCATGTGTATTTAATACAGGCCAATTTCATTTCTTTTCCCAGCCAAAAAACAAAACATAACTCAGAGGCTCTTTTCACATGGATGCCCCACTCTCTCGCACACGTATGCAGGTGGGAGGTGTGCACGCTCCTCTGCTCCACCCACCTTCCACCCATGCACAGAGCAACAGGCACCACTGCCCGATGCTCGGTGGGTGGGTGGGTCTGTAGGAATGTACCCCCACGCACCGCCCACACACCGTGCCACCCACCCATCCATCCCCCCATGCACCCGCGCCCCTTTGAAAAGGGTCAGAGAGGGAAAGAACAAAGGAGGATGGTGCAGAATTCTACAGCTCCAAATAATTTAATATTTCATCATTTAATTTCACACAGCTTAGGCTGCATGTGCATCGGAGATAGGAAAGAATAAACTGAGAGAAGGGGTGTTTGGTCTGACATTGATACAACACTCTGGGTTAAAGCAGCTGGGTAGTTTTGAAACAGTAAATGTAAGATTTTCACTTTCCATTCAGTGTAGATTAAAGAGACCTCTGGATGTAAACTTTTCCAAGTCTCCCCACCCTAGCCCCACAAGTAGGTTTTCTGTGCAGTTTTTATGTGCACTCTATGTATGGGAGGGGAGAGTTCAAATTAAATTCCTGCCCTTCCAGAAAGTTTGTCTGTTTTTCCTTGTGTTTTTTTTTTTAAAAAGGCTATTTTTAAAAAAGCATGTATCTCTTTTATGGTCTCATGATCTCATGAGTTCCTTGGCCAGCCTGTGACCTTTCAACCTTGCACTACATGATTCTTTTCTAAATTGGCCAGTGTTGAGACATCAATGGGATGAATATCAATGTTATTATAAAAGATGGCATTCTCTCAAAAAATGTCAGTCTGAGTGAGTCAGGGCACCTGACAGTCTAGCTTCTATGAAACAGCAAGGAGGATTTGAATTTTAGCTTCCTTTTTTTCCCCTCGCATAACTTCTGTTTTAAAATATATTTTAAAAGAAATGTTCTTGGCATCCACTGAAAGAAAGGCTGTGGTATTAAGCACTGCATAAGCCACAAGAGAAAAGGTTTGGCCTTAGGCAAAAATTATCAGCAATTTAACATCAATACCGTGCTTGAAAGCTGCATTGTACAACTTGAAGACAAAGACAAAGAATGGAGATGAGCTACTAAAACTCGGCCTATTCTTCTTCTTTCTTTCTCTGTTTCTCTTCCCCATGCTCAGACTTTCTGTTCTCTCTGTGCCTGGCTAAAAGGGAATCGGTTAAGAGCTCAATTTTAATCTCAAGACCACAGATGTGCATAATGCTGTATCTCAAAAAAATCCAACTGTGCCTCTTTGCAGGTGTCATCCTTGGAGAGGGCTTCTCAGGGTACAAAGCAACACATTGACCTATTGTAGATTATGTTTTGGATCCTCAGCTAGTGTAGATCACCCATAGTTCAATTCACTCCATAGTTATACCATCTAATGCAGAGTTTTCTTCCCCAACTACAGACTGAGACCCCAAGTGTGGTCACACCAGCCATAGGTGGGGCTATGATCCTGTTTAATACAGTGGGATCAACTTTGGTCAAACCTGTGTAATGTGACTTTCTGGTTAAGTCAAAGAAATAGGTTTTCCCCAGGTTCAGAGTAGCAGGACAGTGTGCCTGCCATGCCTCTGGCATTTTAAGGAGGTGTATCTTGGGCATCTCCGAGTATGCTCCTAAAGCTCTCTGGGAGCATGCTTTGTTAGATCTCTCCATGGTTTTTGATACAGTTAATCATAGGGTGTTTTTGACATGGCTGTGTGACCCTGCTGGGGTTTGTGGGACTGCTCTTGAGTGGTTCCATTTATTCCTGGCTGGGAGAACCCAAAGGGTGGTGGTGCGTAGTGGCTCATCATCCCCTCAGCAGCTCCCTTGTAGGGTCCCGCAGGATTCCATCTTGCCCCACTCGTGTTCAACGTGAATCTGAAGCCCCTGGGCAAGTCTGTCTGGGTATGTGGAGTGAAGTGTCATCGGTCTGCTGATAAACATCGAAATGACAGGAAAGTGGGGGCCAACCGAGTTCATTCCACATCACAGGGGCGGCCACCGAAAAAGATCTAACATCGGTGGCCACCCACCTCGCCCGGGGAACCTCCAAAAAGGCTCCCACGGACGATCTCAAGGGTCGCACAGGCACATGGAGAGTGAGGCGGTCCTGCAGATAAGCAGGGCCCAGGCCGTGAAGGGCTTTAAAGGTTAGAAACAGCACCTTGAACCTGATCCGGTGCTTTATAGGCAGCCAGTGCAGAGCCCGGAGCACTGGTGTCATGTGCTCCCTGCGACCCGCCCCCGTAAGGAGACGCGCCGCGGTATTTTGCACCAGCTGCAGCCTCCGGACCAGCTTCTCGAGCAGCCCCACATAGAGCACGTTGCAGTAATCCAGTCGAGGTGATGAAGGCATGGATGACGGTGGCGAGGTCGGAGTCTGAGAGATACGGTCGAAGCCGCCGGACAAGATGCAACTGCCAAAAAGCACTCCCTGCCATGGCCACAACCTGAGATTCCAGGCTGAGCCGTGGATCGAGGAGCACACCCAGACTCCGCACTTGAGAGACCATGGGAGGGCAAAAACCCCCCACAAGAGGAGATTCAACCACCCCCAGACCCCCCAAGCCCTCACCCACCAACATCACCTCTGTCTTGTCAGGATTCAATTGCAGATGGCTCAACCTCATTCAAGCCCCCACAGCTGACAGGCACTGGGAAAATAGGGAGACTGCGTGACCTGGGTCGATGGAAAAAGAAAGGTAGAGCTGAGTGTCATCAGTATACTGATGACACTGCATGCCCTGAAACCCTTTCACGTTCTCCCCTAATGACTGCATATAAATGTTAAACAAGAGGGGGACAGAATGGCACCCTGCGGGACTCCACACGTGAGGTTCCGGGGAGAAGATGTACACTCCCCCAAGACCACCCAGTGAGTTCTCCCGGCCAGGAACGAACGAAACCAGTCCAAAACCATCCCACCAATCCCGGCATGGTCCCGCAGGCGAGTCACCAACACCTCATGATCGACTGTGTCAAATGCAGCTGAAAGGTCTAGCAGGACCAGTAAGGTCTGATGACCCTGGTCCAACGCCAGACGGAGATCGTCAACCAAGGCCACCAATGCAGTCTCTGTACTATACCCAGGCTGAAAACCAGACTGAAAGCGGTCAAGGAAACCGGTGCGGTCCAGATGTTCCTGGAGCTCCTGTGCCACAGCCC
>QEPC01014540.1:397381-457931 GCA_003113815.1 Sphenodon punctatus
CCTCCCTCTCCTGCCACCAGAGGGAGGCCATTAGCCCCCACACCACACACCCCCAAGCCCCGACCCAAGTTTTACCCCTCCACCTTCCATTCCCCACATAGTACATATAAAACCCCACCCCACAGTCAATATCTTCATCCCCCCTGCTCTCACCCAAATGAGGGGGGGACCAAGGCACAGTCTGGGCCGCTATCACTGCGTTGGGGCCACATCCACCGCCTCCATCTGCAAGCGGCCCGCCAACGGCACTTTGCCCTTTGGTGGCGCCCTTCGGCCAGAGGGCGCCACCCTCAGGGCAACTCCCCTTTATGGTGTTACCTGGGAGGGAGAACAGCAGGTGTGGGCACTTTTCCACTCCAAGCCCTAGCACCAACATTTCCTTCTCCCCGCCCTCAGGACAGCTCCCTTTTATGGTGTTACCTGGGAGGGAGGTGCTTACCCAGTGCTGGGTAAGACAAGAACAAAGTGCTTGCTAGATGAGAACATTCATATGACCAGTGCTTCCTAGACAAGAACAAAGTGATGATGGTTGGTCGACCATATGACCTGGGAGACGTAGGGCCCCCACTTATCGATGGGGTCCAACCTCCTTTGGTCACTCTGTTTTGCAGCCTTGGGGTGCTCTTGGATCCCCTGCTGCACCTGGATTGTCAGGCTGTGGCAGTAGCCAGGAGAGCTTTTCAGCATTTACATCTGGTGAGAAGGCTGCAACTTTTTTTTATCAGATTCAGATCTGGCCACCATCGTCTAGGCCTTGTAACCTAGAGGCTAGACTACTGCAATGTGCTCTACAGGGAGCTGCCCTTGATGACTGTTCAGAAGCTGCAGTTGGTGCAGAATGTGGTGGCTCATCCTCTGTTGGGGACGGGTCACCCAAAGCATATTACACTGGTGCTCTAGAGTCTGCACTGGCTCCCAGTAGCTTTCCTGGCACATTTTAACATGCTGGTTTTGATCTATAAAGTCCTAAATGGCTTGGACCCATTATCTGAAAGACCACCGCCTCCTCCTTCATGTCCTATTGTGGCCTCTCTGAGGTCAGCCAGGTGTGCCCTCTTGCAGGTATCATCTGCCTGTGAAAGTTTTTAATGCTAGGGCACACAGAGAGGCGTTCTCGGTGCCTGCCTCATGATCATGGAACTCCCTCCCCTTGGAGGTTCATCTAAGCCTGAGCCTGTTCATCTTCCCAAAAACTATGTTAGACCTTTCTATTTGGCCAGTCATTTGGTAGACTAGGGTACGGTTGGGTGTGGAGGTTAAGGGAAGGTTGGGGGAGTTAAGGGGACTTTTTAGATGTTTTTATTGAATGTAAGCTGCCCTGAGCCTTTATGGGAAGGGTGGTATTTAAATTTAATAAACAAAATTTCCAAAGTGAAGCTGCATCTAAAACAAAGGCCGCTTTTAGACGAGACAAATTTGCACATGATTGGTGAAAAATGTGCGTGTTTTAATGTTCGTTTAAACACCTAAACCGTTTTAAATGCACCTTTGCCATGATCGTGTAAAAGCCAAAACTGTTTTGAATGTGGTTTTTAAACAATGCACATTTTTTAAAACCAGTTTTGAGCCCCTATGATGATCGGGGGATGCCAAAACCAGTTTTAAAAAATGTGCATTATTTAAAAACCACATTCAAATCGGTTTTGGCTTTTACACGATCATGGCAAATGCACATTTTTAATGGTTTAGGTGTTTAAACGAGCATTAAAACACGTGCATTTTTCACCAATCATGCGCAAATTTGTCTCATCTAAAAGCAGACAAAGGGTTATATAGTATGTTTCAAATCTGCTTGAATAGCTTTTGTTGTTGGCTGTGTTTCTAGCTAAACGGTGTCCAGCCCCAGTTTATCTGCACCTGTTGCTGACATCTATTGTCAGCAACACGTAATTTTGCTAGTGTATACAAAGCTTAGGAGGTGTGAATGCCCATTATAATGCATTGAAGCCATCTGGAATTTTCATTACAGCAGAATTAAAGTGCCCCATAAGAGATTTCTCTGTATAAACAGTTCCCACTGCACATTACTGAATATAAGGGGAAATAAATGGTTGGCCAAAGTATAAGATAGCTGTATTAGTTATTGTATTTTGATCAGTAGAGCTGCAGTAGCATCAGATGAGGATAAGACTTCTTTAAGGTGTTTTAGTAGAATGCCTGGAACTCCCTCAACACATTCACTCTGCTCCCTCATTCCTTACATTCAGATCTTTCCTAAAACCTTACCTCTCCCATCAGACTTTCCCTAGCTCTTCAGATTACTCACTGATGTTCCCTCTACTTTCCTATCAGTGGATGTTAACAAACATGATGGTGGCCCGCGTAGGCCTATATTTGCTGCCACTCCAGCTTGGCACCACAACCTTTGTGGGGGGAGAATGAAGCTGGCTGGGAGCCTTCAGAGGGCTGCCACTTAAGAAAACCCCACCCCTTGCCATTAAGGGGGCAATCCAGATGTTTGCCCTGGAGTTTTCCCGGGCATGTTGACGCCTAGTCTGGGCTGGGCCTCCTGGGTCACAGCCCAGCCTAGCTGCCAACGCACCTGCGAAACGGCCTGTCTGGCTGGGCCACAGCAGGCTATCACGTGTGGTAGCCCTGTTCTCGGCGTGGCCGCCATGATGGGTGGTCATGACAGCCCACCATGGGGGAGGAGCAGGTATTGGACACAGCGCAGGGGCAGAGCTGACCACACATTTGTGTGGCTTCCCGCCCCTCTGGGCCCAGCTGCATGAACATTTGTTCTGCAGCTGGACCCAATCGTGACCAGGTTGCAAGCAGCTTCCTAGTGAGGATTGTGGTGTGATGTGGTGCTACGTTGTCATGTATGTTTCCACCCATTGTGTCCCTCTCTCTGCTGTAACTAAGGTAAGTATGTGCACCTGCGACGTCTCAGCTTTGAGAATGCATCCCTGTCCATCCTCCCTTGTACATCCTAGACTTAAGACCTTTTGGGGCAGGAACCTGTCTCTAAATATGATTGTTCAGTACCACGTTATAGAAATACTTAATAAATAAAAATAAAATCATACTAATAATTAATTCGATATATAGTTTATTTTTCTGCATTCTTCTCCATAGGAAGCTTCTTGTTTGCACAGAAAGCTATTGTAGGCCAGACTTGATTGAAGGGTGAATAATGTGATGTTGTCCAGTTTTTGAGAACATACTTGTAAGTAGTCTAACACTAAAATATATTCTTTAGAGCTTCAGTTTGGTAGCAAGAAAAAAGGGGGAATACTTGGCCTTTGAGAGATTGTCCTTTTGAATGATAAAACAAGAGAGTTGTTTGGCTACATTTCTGCAGGTATTGGGAAAACTTTCTCCATCTCATTGGAATGGCATGATGAAAATTTAAAATAAGATTAAATTGAATAAAGACAAATATAAACCGTTACGCATAGGAGAGAAAAAACAAAAGTACAAATTGGGAGAAGACTGGCTGAGCAGCAGGATTTCTGAAAAGGATCTGGATTATATTAAATGACAGACTGACTATGAATCTACAGCGATGCAGCAGGTAAGAAGGTGAATGCTATTTTGAGTTGCATTAAGAGAAGTATTTTTTTTACAGCAGGGGAAGTATTAGGTGACTCATGTCTACTCACTCTGATCTGGCCTTGTCTCAGGTATTTTGTCCAGTTTTGGGTGCCTCTCTGGGTGAAAACACCTGACGGCAGAGTGCCACCATCACAATCACGACCAAATTGGCAACACACTGCCACCATCATCTGGACCCAGCCCGCTGGCACAAAAAATGTGTCAGGGGCTGGGCTGCCGGGGAAGGTGGGGAGACACACAAATGCGCGTCTGGGTCTCCGGGGTCACAGCATGGGCTAGCGACCAACACGCCCAGGAGAAATCCGGGGCAGACATCTGGATTGGCCCCAACAAACATGACAATGGTCTGTGGGCCACAATGGGCCTAAGCGGGCTACCGTCACGTATTTAACACCCACAGTGGTGAAGCGAGAGTTGCCATATATGCAGATTTTTAGAGGACACTTATGAGAAATACAGGTTGCAGGACTGCATTGGCTCCAATGCAACCCTGCAACCTGTATTTCTCATAAGTGTCCTCTAGAAATTGCATATATGACAACCATAGGTGAAGCAAGACTGTGGTGGGCTTGGGTTCATATTCCTATTATGGGCTTCCCTAATGGAAAGGAGGTGGTGTTTTACTAAGTGGCAGCCCTCTCAAGGCTCCCAGCCAGCCTCTCCCTCCTCCTGCAAAGGTTGTGGTGCCATCCTGGCTCCCAGTGAGCGCTCCTGTCCTAGAATGACAGCAAGCAAGTAAGTTTTAAAAGTCAGTGGGGCCAGCACTGCACCCACACCCAGGATAAAAACCTCCTTCTTTGCGGGGCTCTTTGCAAGTGGCCTGAGCATCACTAAGAATTTTCAGAGTGGGTGGGGATGGAGTGCTCCCTCCTTTGCCCACTCTGAAAATTCCCTAGCAGCGCATCACTCATGCTGCTTGCTTCCAGGCCCTGGCCTCAACGGAGGCCCCTCATGCTATGACAGCCATACCCTGGTGCCTTATTTTAAGAAGGATACTGACAAGGTGAAGAAATTTCTGAGTCGTCGCCTAGTGGCTACGGTATTGGCCTTGCACCTGGAATACCCGGGTTCAGGTCTGGGTGTCCTTGGGGAAGTCATCATATCTCAGCTTCAGTTCCCCAACTGTGAAATGGAAATGGTTGTTTTGAGAGTGAACTAGATAAGGATTGTAAAGTAATTTGAACACTAAGAGCGCGATCCAGCTCCATACAAGTCAATGGGAATTTAGCCATTGACTTCAATGGGAGCTGGATTGTGCTCTAAAAGTGTTATATAAATGATAAGCAATAATAATGGAAGGAAAGATCTGTGATGAAAGGTTGAAAGAGCTGGGAATGTGTAGTCTAGGGAAAAAAGATTAAGATTGGGCATGATTACAGTTTTAAAATATGTAAAAGGCTGCGGTAATCAAAATGGTGCCCAGTTGCTGTCTCTGGCCACTCAGGAAAGGGTTAGAGGTTATGGGCTTAAATTTAAAAAGATGTAGGATAAATAGGAAAAAAATTAACTACCAGGACAGTTAGGCAGTGGGATAATTTACCCAGGGAGGTTGTGGAGTCCGTACTACTGGAGACCTTTTTTAAAAAGGTTACAGACATCTCTCAGGATCTGTAGTTAAACAGGTACAATGAATCCTGTTTAACTACAGATTGCTGGATTAGTCCTTCCAGCCCTATGTTCTTCTGTGGAATAAAACACCAGTAGCCTGTGTCCATAACAAGTTATCACACACTGTCAGCTTACACACTGCTTTTAAAAACATGTGACTTTTCCTACTCAGTTAGTGGTGGTTATCCTCAGACCTGTGGAGTTTGGGGTTTCAGGGAAAGTTATGGTAAGATCATGACAAACTTTTCCTGGGCCATCCCCCCATTAACAGCAAATGAGTCAATAAATGTACAAACTCTTGATTGTTGAATTCCAAATTTTGCATAACAAAAACTTCAATTTACGTGTATAGAAAAGATGAATTCCTTTCATCAGGCAAAGTTAGTAAATGAGATGGTTCATTCCAAAAAGGAAAGATAAGTTAGTAATGGTTAGGGGAGCCCATGTTTTTCTATCCAGAGCTTTGTATCTTTTCATAATGGTGTTTCACTAACATCCTATTCAGATGGAGTTGGCTCGTTTTAATACGCAGTCAATCAGCAAGCTGGCTGTACTTGCAATGTATAGTTCTTCTTATAGTAATTGTTGTAATGTATCCATTATGGTCTGTCTTTCATTCAGACCATGAGGACTACTGCCTTTCTCTTTACTACAATTAAGAATACTTGTTGTTCCCTCACCAGAGCACTCATTTTGACATTAGTGGAAGTTTTGGAATTGAGTTCAATATAAGCAGGACTGGATTGCTTCAAAGATTCCCCAGTTCAAACTCAATAGAGACTAATAGCCTTGATTGATTGAAACGTGGAAACACAGATCTTAGCAGAAAACTTAGCACTTCAGTTGGACAAACAGCTACTTGGCTTAATCACTTGGGGATCAAGCTGGATTTGCCAACGGTATGCATGTCCTCTGCCAACTTAAAGGAGTGTCTTTGATCTTATGCACCCTTTTGCCACCAAGCTCGCGTTCCAACATACAGTTAATTTGATGTGTTTGAGCCTTACTTTGATTGTACTCCTGAAACGTTAACATGAACAGAGCATTAATCCAACATTATTTAGGAATAGGAAAAGAAGCATGAAAAATCAGGACTACATATTCCCCCGCCCCCACTTTGTAATTCAAAGTAACTGTTCATGAGAAGACTTAAAACGGAACTACTTCACTATAGTTGTGTTCACACATAGTAAACTAAAGTAGTATTGTAGTGCTCCCTACCAGCTGAGATGTAATAATTGCTGAACTGTGATTGCACCCTCGCACTAATTACACTGAAGTAGTTGCTTCTGCTTACACTGAAGTGGAGTAGTTACTTTGAATTAATTAAATTGAAGTAGTTACTTTGTTTTATCTCTGTACATCAAAATGAGACCCAAAAGAACTGTACACACTCGTTCTTTGGATGCCAGTTGAACATTAGATTTGGTTGCAGTGCTCTTTTTGCTGGTAAATCTTTCAAAAATTATTTCACAAGTGAACACGTCACACAAGTCAATGAGCTACAGTTACTAGTAAATAGAAGTACAGCATATGGTCATCTTTTCCTTTGTCTGGGGAATTTGGGGGCATTTGATTGGGCCACCCCTGTCTTAAATATTGTTTGAGCAAGTCATCTACCAAAGGTATCAGGAGCACAAACCATTATTTTTTTTAAACAAAAGTTTATTGTAGCATTGTAAGATACAATCAATACAGTATCGTGAGACTGTCACACCCATTCCAGTACAGAGTGGCACGTCCACCCGGGGGGACATTACTCACATTTGTACAAGTATATAACACTTACGTATATAGAATCAAGCTCTAATAGAGCAGTTTGCATACAACATTCAAACAAAACAACAAATTATCAAGCCGTGTGACTCAATCCCCCCTCAAGTAATTAACCATTAACTACTTCCACATTATGGACTCAGATTTGATGTAGTAGTATTTTTTCCTTTGATCCTGGCTGTATGTCCCCCGCCCCCCCCCCCGATTAATATGTCCCAACATGATGTCCATCCCATATAGAATTCTTCAAGCATATCATTTATGGCTGCAGCTATTTGCTCCATGGTAGCAATATACCATAGTCTGTCCATTAAGTTCTTTTCCGTAGATCCTTTTGTTCCTTTCCAGGCTCTTGCAATAACAAACAGTGCAGCAAATCGGACCTGATGACAAGCTTTTTTACAGGTTTCCGAGATAGTACATTTTGGAAAAATGCCAAGTAAGGCAAATTCTGGCTCAATCAGAATGGCAATTTCAGTAATTTTGCTCATTATAGCCCATACTGATAACCAAAAGGGCTTTACAATACTGCAGTTCCACCAACAGTGTAATACATTACCTATTCCTCCACATACCCTCCAACATAACTCAGACTATGCTCCCCCACTTCTATATACCATTTATGGGGTAAGATACCACCGCACTGTACGTTTAACTTGTATCTCCCAAACACTTAAGGGGGAGGAGCCTTTATTCATAATTTGCCACATTTTGGACCATTTGGGTTTATCAAGTGTGACCGTTAGTTCATCCTCGCAGAGGCTAATGTATTGCGCATCTGGGAAAATAAACAAGCGCGAACCAAATTTAAAAAAACCTAACATCTAGGACACAAGGGAGCACTTGTACAGGGAAAATGTTCAAAAGGACAAATTGGAGATAAAAGCCTAATTCCCAATGTTGAATGTGCAAGTCTATACTATATATTTACTCTGTTCTCCTCACATATCCTAATCAACCATAGGTATAAGGTAGTAGCTGAAGAATTTAGCAAGTTGACTCACAAACTAATTTTGAACCAATTGAAGGTTATGACTCTCAGAAGTGGGGTTAAATCAGAAGTGGGGCTATACAGCTATCCACTGATCAGTTTCATCCATGATAGTCTAAAGTTGGATTCTGTAGGTGGTAAGATGGGTGGTCAGATCCATGGCTCCTGAGTAATCATGTGCGATAGCATCTTGTTTGAAAACACCAAATATGAGACTTGTATACTTTACCAACTGCAGAATGTTTGTCCGAATCCATATGGCAAGCTGATAGGACTACAATTTTACTTTAAAAAGTGAGGACTTATAGACGCTTTAGGTTCAGTGTAAGGCAGCTGCCTTTCCTTTGCTCATGAGCACAGCACCTACCACATTTTTAGTAAATGAAATATACTAGTAGCAGTGACCCAAACATGACTAATTTGGAGTAGGCTTTTTTCATCCTTTTTGGTCTTTCTTATGTGAATTTCTTACTATGACTCCTTTGACTTTAATGAATTAGACCAGCAAAAATGTCTTTAGGATCACCGCCTGGGGCTATTTTAATCAATTTTAGGGGGGTATTTACGGGTCCTGCTCATGCTCGATTCCTTGTGCACTCAGAACTCTTAATCTAGGAAGTTATTTTATTTATAATGCAAGAGTTCTTCTTCCCTCCTAAGTATTCAACAGCCTGAAGCTAAAGTGTCATTTGTTTTCTAAAATCTCTGCTCACACACCTCCATCCCTGACTCCCTCGCTTCCTTTCTTTTTTTTATTCTTATGCTGTCAGGTGAGCTGGCAATTGTGTATCACCCCATCACTTCCCAATGCCTGAATCAGCTTTTCAGGTAGCATTTTCTGTCCATGACTGACAAGAGGTGTTCTTTGTGGTAGGACAATTTTTTTGTCTCACTTTTTCTAATGCCACTAACTTATCTTTTCTTTTTTCTTTGTGTTCCTCTATTTTCCTAATGTTTTACTTTTATCTTTCTTTCTTTTGTCTTTCTTCTTCTCTGGTCCATTAAAAATAAAAATACAGATCACGGTTTTCCTTATGTGACTGCAGGCTTGTGGAATCAAATGAGGATGCTCTCCTTTCTTTCTCCGCATGGATTCTCCTGACTCCAGCCCTTTTGTTCAAAACATTGAAAGAATCAGCTTTAGGGAAACCACCATCAAAAGTCTATCCCCACCTTCTAAAAGCAAATAAACAAGCAAATGAAATAAATACTAGAGTAGAATAAAATTGACTCTATTTTCATTTGTCAGTTCAGAGTAGATGGGAAAATAACAAATTCTAATTAAGGTTTCTAGCAGTGATGTAGCTAGAAATCTTAATTAGAATGAAGGTGAACAATACAAATAAAGTTATTGAATGTTGAATTCCAAACCAGGGAGTCTTGGAAAAGCACTCGGTAGCATCCTATATTGAAACTTTAATATTCTCAGTGTACACTTAGAAAGGCTAACTGTTCATCTGCCTGCCCTGTAGAGTTTCTTAGACATATTTTCAGCAGTATGAGTGTGGACTCAAACTGCTGAATATGAACCCACTAATTTTAGGATTTGGGGGGGGGGGGATTTTAGGAGAGGGGAGTGCTGATTCTCCTCTTTTTCTCCCCTATCCATGGCCTTGATTTCTAGTATTCAATTATATGTATTCTGACCATATGAACACTTCAGCTTGTGATTCTTTACAGCTATGGCACCTGCCTCTGAATCACATGTACACTATAGCTGACTGGCCACATAGCTACAGTTTAAGGATGTTTTCACATGAGCAAGTCGGCCATGGGGGTTCATGGCCACCCCATGGCTCTGCCATGGAGCACCCACATATATGAACTGTGTGGGCAGTAAAACTAATGGGCAGCTCCCAGCGTGGCTACCATGGTTATTGACGCAGACACCACACATTCCCCCTGCCCCAGAGCAACCCTGAAAAATGATACTCGGGCAACCATTCCCCACCCCACCAACCGCCCCACCCATTAGCCCACCCCCTGCCATGATGAACAGCCATGGCAACCATGGAAAGAAGGAGCCGCAGCAGTCACTAGCCCCTTCCTGCCAATGGACCTGGGAGGTAGTTCAACCCCTGCCAGTTCCAGTCAATCACGGAGGAGCATATTGGGCAGGACACCTGCCAGCAGCAGCCAGACACAGGAACCCAAACACACTACTCACAGGATGTGGACAGCAGGAAGCAAATTGCAAACTTAATTGAGTGTCGATAATGAGAAGGAAAAACAAATGGGAGAAAAAACGCAGCAAAGTCCAAGCAAGCAGTCCAGCCGGGGTATCAGCGCCAGGCACAGCTGGTGTTTATAAATGAAGAAGGCTTGAGGAGGGGACCAGGGCTGCTGAGTGACATGGCTGTGGAACACCCACGCATGTGGAGTGAGTGGGGAGCAATTCTAATGGGCAGCTCCCAGGGTACCAGCCACCATGGCCACACAGGCAGCCTTCACGTACCCCTGCCACCATGGACCGGCCCTGAAAACAACTCATACATGCAGCTGTTCCCCCTGCCCAGGAACACCCACCCCCAGTCCAAGCCCTGCCTAACTGCTTACCCTCTGCCATGACACAGAGCCCCAGACACCATGGAAACATGCAGCTGCAGCAGCCAATAGCCCCTTCCTTCCCAGGAGCCGGTGCAGCCGGTGCACCTGCTGGCAGTCTCAGGCTACAACAGAGGCACATGCTGGGGGTAAATGCAGGAAGCTGCTGTCTTTCATGGCATTGGCTCTTCTCTTGTGCATCATGAGCGGAGTTTGTTGTGCTCTGAGCCACCATGGTGTTTTATTTCACATGTGTGTCCTTTAAGCTTACCAAGAGCTCCCAGCAGGGCTGTAGGTGGGACTGGGGAGGTGGCCAAGCTGTGGACCTGTCTGCTGGTGTGGGTGGATGCCCCAATTCATACAGGCAGGGGATGCATGTGCATCTGTCCCCATACCTAGGAGTAGCCATGTGTGGGTGTTGCGTGGCTCACGGGAGTGTGCATCCCCATGCACCACCTTTAAATGAGCAGTTCGATGTGTGGTTAATCAATGGTCATGTGTGATAGCATCTTGTTTCAAAACACCCAGCATCCCCAGCAGGCAGCACACTCCATGACCCACCAGCAGCAAGCAGCACACAGCTTCAGTTAGGTCACAGCCACACGAGTTTGGGGAACCCTGCTCCCACCTCTCAGCAACGTACCCCCTGTTGCCTCTCACCAGCATCACCCCCAGCATCAGAGTGGGTGGCCTGGGCCCTCTCTACATCTGGGGCCACCCACACCTCGTTCAGGCCACCAGCTTGCCATCTGGGGGCGCAGCCTCCAGGAATTCACAGTCATGCAGGTCACCAAAGAGATCCAGTGAAGCCATGCAGCCATAGCACTCCCCAGGGGTGCGTAGAAAGCTGCGAGCTTTCAGCAGGGCACTCATGAGGAATACTGGCAGGAAATTGCTGGATCCTGTCAGGCAGAGCCCCACTTCAGATAGCTAAAACTGATCAAGGAGGGCCAGCATTTCAGACACCTCCCACTGTCTCACTGCCTGTGGAGTTCCACACCAGTGGGCTCCAGAGCCTGGAAGTTCAGCACAGTGGCGTTGTGTCTCAGCTCCATAGGGCAAACACTGGACCCCATCATACCCATGTGCCAACCCGTAAGGGCAAAAGCGGCCACACAGGACAGATCAAATAGTTCACCCTGCATCTAGCCTCACCCATATATCAGCAAAGGCCAGGGTATTGAGCACACCCCATAGCCTCTGGGATCCCACCAGGCCAGGCCACCCACAGCACAGATATTTAAAAAGGGATCCTAGGTGATCCTGGAAACTACAGACCAGTAAGCTTGATGTCTATGCTGGGCAAAATGGTGGAAACTATCATTAAGAACAGAATCGCTGGGCATGTTGATAAACGTGGCTTAATGGGGAAAAGTCAACATGGATTTAGCAAAGGTAAATCATGCCTCACTAGCCTGTTGGAATTCTTTGAGGGTGTAAATAAGCATGTGGACAAGTGAGACCTGGTAGATATAGTGTAACTGGATTTCCAGAAAGCATATGATAAGGTCCCACATAAAATCTAGGTCTCTTCAGCTTAGAGTAGGGAAGACTGAGAGGGGACATGATAGAGGTTTATAAAATCTTGAATGGTGTGGAACGAGTTGATCGGGAACAGTTATTTACCCTCTCAAATAGTACTAGAACTAGGGGACATCCCATGAAACTAGCTGTCGGCAGATTTAAAACAAATAAAAGGAAGAACTTTTTCACGCAACACATAATTAACTTATGGAATTTGTTGCCAGAGGACGTTGTCAGGGCCAGTAGTATAGCTGGGTTTAAAAAAGGACTGGATAAATTCTTGGAGAGTAGGTCCATTAATGACTATTAACCAAGTAGCTTACAGGATGAACTTCTTACTGTCAGGAGCTGGGCGTGAACAATGGAGAATGGATTGCCCATTGTGACTGTTGATTCTTCTCCCATGAGATCAAAATTGGCCACTGCTGGAGGAAAGGATGCTGGGCTTGATGAACTATTGGTCTGACTCAGTATGGCACTACTTATGTTCTTATCCACAAGTGAACAACTGGAGTGTCAGGAAATCTGGCATGTACACAAGGAGGTGCAAAAGCTGCAAAGAGCGATCTGAGGGGAGACGGATACCCAGGCTGCTAATAAGCATGTGAAACCATTACTTTCCAAAGATAAGAGCACAGCAGGGCTGCTTTCAACCCATGGACACCTCAGTCCCCACAACACAAGCCTCACACAGTGACTTTCACACAGCACCAGGGATGCAAGCACCTGCCCATTCCAATACAGTGTGGCTATTCCCCCTTGTTCTGGGTGATAAATGACCTGTTTGCTGTATGGTCCAGTTAGTGACATGTGTGGGACATGGGCAGGAATGTATTAGTAAACAGAGATTTGGGCACAGCATCCCAAAACCATTACCAACCAATTGTCAGGCGCACAGCCTGTCATAGGATGATAGTAGCCAATCAGCACCCAGAATTTGGTCCTATGCCAATCCCAGGGAGGCACCTGCCCAAACACAGAAGTGGTTCAAAACACAGGCACAGAGTGTCAATGAAGCCCACGGATGCTACCAGCGGAGCCATGGAGACTAGGAGCGCTTGTACCCTGCACCGTCTCCTAACCACCATCGAGGAAGTCATGCAAGCCACCCAGCAGATGCAATGCGTCTGCTGTCGGTGGTGTGAGGTGATCACCAGGCAGTGGCTGAATATTCTCTGAACCAGCTGCAGGCTAGGGGTCAGAAGCACAGCGCAGAACAGGCATAGGGTATGGAATCAGAGATGGGCCTTCTGCATGAGACAACGGGCAACGACCGAAGTACTGGCTGCGCTGCAAGGCAAGATGATGCAGGTGGCAAGAAGGTGACACAGCAGGTGTCATCTATGACCTGAGTCTGGCAGCACCCACTGAGAGGAGAGTCTGGGTTGGGGACAGAAGCTACGACTGGTGGAAGACCATCCCATCCACCTGGGGGGATGCAGACTGGACTGTCCACTTCAGGATGCCATAGTTTACAGGATCACAGTGATCCTAAGACCACACCTTCATGCTGAGGAATCTAATTCCTGTAGGAAAATGTGTGGCAAGAGCCACTTGGAAACTGGAGACTCCTGACACCTGCCTCTCCATTGCCCAGCAGTTTGGTGCAGGCAACTCCACTGTGTCCACCATACTGGTGGAGGTGTGCACTGTCATTATAGATATCCTGCTGGAGCGGGTGGTCTGATTGGTCCACCTTGAGGAGGTCATTGAGGGGTTCCATAATGAGAGGTTCCCCAACTGTATGGGGGCAATCGAAGGGACTCACATTCCAATCAGTCCTCCTTGCTGTGAGGTGGGCAGATATCTCAATCGAAAGGGCTACTTCTCTGTGGTTCTGCAGGTGGTCATGGACCACTGAGGGTGGTTCCTGGATGTGTATGCTGCGTTGTCTGGGAGGAGTCACGACACCTGCATCTTCCTCCAGTCCCGCTTCTACATCAGGATGTACACTGGGAATGGGAACTGTTCAACAGGCAGCTCTGTGTCACCTGTTGTGTGGTTGAGAGATCACTTGGGACCCTCAAGCAGCGCAGGAGATTACTCTTGAGCTGTAGCGAGTTGAAGCTAGAGAATGCTCCCCTGCTAGCTATTACCACTTATGTCCTCAACAATATAAGTGACACCGAATGGAGCCACCTTGAATAATTCCCCTTGCCCACCAGGTCCAAGGAGCTGGTGCCCCTGTTTTGCAGTATCAAGGTGGAGCTAAGCGACGCATAGCAGTGCAGAACCGGGATGCCCTGGGCCTGCACATCACACACACAGTTGCTATCTAAAACAAAAACCTCGCGGTTTCAAAAACATGAAAGGCACAACCATTTCCAAAACAAAAAAATTTCCTCTTACAAAACATTTCACAATATGCATTTTAACCGTAACTTAAACTCCAAAAAACATGAACATTAATTACAATTCTAATTAAAAAAACATTTAACATACATTACAAAAAAAATTAAACACCAAAAATCATGGAAATTATTTTAAACTTTTCTATCTATATTTCATGCTTTACCATCAACATGAATGTAATATATGTACTTAATTCCTTACCATACATACTTACACTTATTAATACTTATCACTATGTAAACTATCACCTGTATTCATTATTAAGCATTGATTTATTATCATAATCTGACAATGAACAATTTTTTCAAATTGTTGAAAATCTGAACAATTGACACTAGCATAATATCTAATCTAATTGGTATATAAATAAACAAGCCCATGTGAAGGCTCCTTGACATGGGCCTTTTTCCTGTACCCAGATTTGGTTGTCTCCATTTATTTTTTACTTGAAATGAAACTCTTTTGGGGGACTAGGATCAGCCAAGTGCTATGTGCTCAGTCATGGCCAGCTTTTTATTTAGATTGTGCTGAAATTCCTGAGTTCATCAACAGAAGGTTTAAGGTGATGCTGAACAACTGTAGGGTGTTTGTTGCTTCATGAGACCCTCAGGCCTTTGGAGAAGGTGTCTTAGTGCCAAGGCATTTTCAGATATTGTCTGTCTGCTAAATGCTGAGGATTAGGTTGTTAAATCTCTGGAAAATTCAGGGCAAAGCCTTTTACTCACAATCTACACCATTCATATGGTCTGATGTATGTCAATCAGCCTAGGCATCAGTGCTTAATTGTAAGAAAGATTCGCCAGACCTCAAGCCTTCCCTGGAGGACCCACCCCTTAATCCCAGAGGAATGGAGGACATTCAGATGGGGCAGTGCAGCTGCCCTGCCATGCCCCATGACTCCAGAAAATATAAAACAGAAAATATAATGACTATATAAATCTATGGTATGACCTCACCTTGAGCACTCTGTGCAGTTCTGGTCACCCCATCTCAAAAAAGATATAGTAGAACTAGAAAAGGTGCAGAAAATGGCTACAAAAGCGATAAAGGGTATGGAATGGCTTCTGTATGAGGAGAGGCTTGATAGGTTAGGATTCTTCAGTTTGGAGATGACTGAGAGGGGATGTGATAGAAGTTTATAAAATCATAAGTGAGGTGGAATGAGAAAATAGGGAGCAGTTATTTACCCTCTCAAATAGATAGTACTAGAACTACTACTTCTACTAATAATTTTTATAGCGCTACTAGGCTTACCCAGCACTTTTACAGTCACAGATTTTTGGAGACAGGTCCCTGCCCAGTGGGCTTACAATCTAAGGCCCTGTTTACACGGACCGGGAAGGAGCCGCGGTGCATGGGGGATGCCGTGGCGGGTGTGCAGCACGTGGGTGGCCCGTCACATGGATGCCCATCCATCTCCATGCATGGAGGCACCTCCATTGCCCACGCAATGCACATGGGGGGGGGAGGGGTATCCATATACAAAAGGCCTAATATGGACACAGGTGAGGGGAACACAGGGAGAGGCAAACACACATTCCCATTTTACAGATGGGGAACTGAGGCTGAGACATGCCCAAGGCCACCCAGTGAGGTCATGTCTAGGTCAGGATTTAAACCCTGGCTTCCCAGGACCATGTCCAGCACCTTATCCACTACACCACACTGGCCCTAGCTCCTCAGAACTAGGGGACACTCCATTAAATTAACTGGCAGCAGATTTGAACTAAATAAAAGAAAGTATTTTTTCACTCAACACACAATTAACTTGTGGAATTTGTTGCCAGAGGATGTTGTCAAGACCAGTAGTAAAGGTGGGTTTAAAAAAGGATTGGACAGGCTTTTGGATAATAGGTCCATTAGCAGCTATTGGCCAGGCAGGTTTGGGGACCTAACCTCCGTTGGGAGCTGGGAGTGAACAGCAGGGAACGGATCGTGCCATTGTGACCTGTTGGGTACTTCTCCCAAGTGACCGAGATTGGCCCCTGACGGAGACAGGATGCTGGGCTCAATGGACTATTGGTCTGACCCAGTATGGCACTTCTTATGTTCTACCAGTTTGTCCTTCCCTCTATCTTGGCAGCCCTGATTTAGGTCACATTATGCTTGATGGAAGACAGGATATAGGGTTGCCAATGATGAGCTGTTTGACACTGCCGATCTGCCCCAAGCCTGTCAGGAACGGGTGTGGGGCTGAGGCTGGTGCTTCTGCATCCAGCTGTGAGTGGGGTTTTGCAGAGCAGCAGCAGTGACATCAGTGTCAGACCAGGGAATGTTCAGGCCTTGTAAAATGGTCATGGGTCTCTCTTCTAACATAGGAACATTTGATGGACACACACTGACTCACCCATTAGAAAAAGGAAAATGTCATAATTATTTTTTGATATTCAGTTAAACGTTCCCTGCATTGCAGACCTGCATGTTATACATATGTTGTTGTTTCTAGTTCCAGGCGTCCGGTGCCCAGGCGGAGGCTCCGCAGACCTCCTTGGTTCTACGAGGAGCTGCGGGTGCTGAAGCAAGAGGGGCGATGGTTGGAGCGACGGTGGCATCGTTCTCGTGCTGAAGCCAACAGATTGCGACAAAGAGCTAGTTTATGAGCCTATGCTGTGGCTATGCGGGCAGCAAAGAGGGAGTTATTTGCTGCTCTCATAGCTTCCGCAAAATCCCATCCAGCGGAGCTGTTCTGGGTTGTGTGGGGGCTGGTCAGTCCGGCCTCACTCAACCCTGGGGTTGAGTCATCATATGCCCGCTGTGACCTTTTTCCCCTGATTACTTTGTAGAGAAAATCACTCGTATTCACCAAGACCTCGATGCCACATTTAATACAGTGGAGGAGGCAGAGGTTGTAGAAACCCCAGCTTGTCCGATTTTGTGAGATCATTTTCAGTCGGTGACACTCGCTGACATGGTGGAGGTGCTTGGGGAGGTTCGAGCCACTTCTTGTGAATTAGATCTGTGCCCATCCTGGCTAGTTAAGAGCTGACGGGAGACAATGGGGCCGTTGCTGGCTGGGGTGGTCAACGCCTCCCTGCGGGAGTGCAAAGTGCCAAGCTGCCTCAAAGAGGCGGTGGTGCGGCCTCTGCTCAAGAAACCATCGCTTGACGCTGACTCCCCTACCAGCTATTGGCCTGTCTCTAACCTTCAATTTTTAGGGAATGTTATTGAATGAGTAGTGGCTCAGCAGCTCCAGGGGCATCTTGACTGCGTCGGTTATCTTGATCCTTCTCAGTCTGTCTTTCATCCAGGTTATGGCACGGAGACAGCACTTGTGGCTTTGGTAGATGATCTCCGTTGTGAAAAGGACCGGGGTCGATCGACCCTATTGATCCTGTTAGATCTTTCGGCTGCATTTGATACCGTTGACCATGAGATGTTGGTGACACGCCTGTGAGACAGTGCGGCGGTGGGTGGGATCGTTCTTGAATGGTTCCGCTCATTCCTGACCGGGAGAACTCAGCGGGTGGTACTCGGTGACTGTTTTTCATCACACCGAGACCTCCTGTGTGGGGTCCCCAGGGTTCTGTCTTGTTCCCTCTCCTGTTCAACGTGTATATGCAGGCACTCAGTGAGGTGATCAGGGGGTACAGGGTGAGGTGCCATCAGTATGCGGATGACACCAAACTGTACCTCTCATTTTCAACCGACCCAGGCCCGGCTGTCTCGGTGTTTACCCGGTGTTTGGCAGCTGTGGGGGACTGGATGAGGGCTAATTGACTGTGACTGAATCCTGACAAGACGGAGGTGATGTTAGTGGGCAAGTCGGTGGATGTGATGGCTCCCTCAATTGATGGGATCTGTCCTCCACTGACTTCCCAGGTGTGGAACCTGGGGGTGCTCCTCGATACGCAGCTCTGCCTGGATCTCCAGGTGGAGGCTGTGGCGAGGAGTGCCTTCCGCCAGTTACATCTGGTGGGCCGCTTCAGTCGTTGATTTCGGTTCCAGACCTGGCCACGATCATCCATGCTTTTATTACCACTCGGTTAGACTACTGTAATGCACTCTACGTGGGGCTTCCTATGGTGATGGCTTGGAAGCTGCAGCTGATGCAGAATGTGGTGGCCCGGCTCTTGGTGGGGCTGGGTCACTGGAAGCACATTACACCAGTGCTCCGAGTTCTGCACTGGCTGCCAATAGTCTTCCAGTCTCAATTCAAAGTGTTGGTTCTGACCTATAAAGCCCTACACGGCCTGGGCCCTGCCTACTTGTGAGATCGCCTCACTCCCCGGGTTCTAGACCGGCCCCTCCGGTCGTCCGGGGGCGCCGTGTTGGAGGTACCTCAGGTTTCCTGGGGGCCCCTGCAGGACAGGGTGTTCTCAGTGGTCGCACTACGCCTCTGGAATTCTCTCCCGGTGGAGGCTCGTCTGGCCCCAGACCTCCCGACCTTTCATAGGAATTGTAAGACCTGGCTGTTCCGTCAGGCATTTGGCGAGGGAGAGGGGTGATGGGTTGGTTGGGAGTGGGGGATGGGGAGGGTGGAGTGCGGGGTTTTCTGTGGTTTTATTATTGTTATTTTTATTGGGGGATATATTTTAATTGTTTAATTGTGTTTTATACTTATCACTGTTGTTAGCCGCCCCGGGCTTCCTGTGGCAGGAGGGGTGGGATACAAAATTTGTAAAATAAATAATAATAATAATAATAAATTCCTGGGTCCCATGTATTGGAACCTCTCCTAAATTGTTATGGGACCTCCTCAGGCCACGGTTCCTGGCATTTAAGGCTCTGGGGACCCATATTTTACGACAGTGCTTCTCACACTCATGTTGTCATGTCAGGTTTATTCATAGATCCCATGTACTGGGACCGTTGTGGGCCCTTCTCCCCCAACATACGGGGTCCAGTGTGGTTACACAATCTGCACTATTCTGGATCCAGCCTTGAGTAGAGTCTGGAAGAGGTGCTTGTGCATTCACATAAGCCTTTTCTCCCACCTTTTTACAGGAGATTGTGTTTGTAATCTCTATTTTTGAACATTCCAATGTTCTTTCCCTCACTTTAAAAGTTACCCCCATTGCTGTGGCTGCTGCTAGATATCCTCTAATGCTGCATGACTTTACACTGGTGTCTGGTGAAGACAGCACAATAAAAACTGCAGATTACAAAACATGCATACAATAAAGTTGGCGTACTGGTTAAACCTAGGGTTTTGGCTGCATTCACACAAGCACTAAGTACATGAAAATCCATTTATCCCACTGGTTTAACATGTGAAAAAGTTAGGTTGTAGGATGCACCAGATGCAATGTTCTTTTATCCAAAAACGATTAGCCTGGAAATGGTGCTAAATCCCTCATGCACATTTTCCCAATCCTGCTGTCAGTCTGGATGCGTTTTTAGATGAGCCTCTTCTCTTTGCGGATTTCTCAATCTGCTCTCAGCAAACTTGGGGGGGGGGGGGCAGTTTAGACGTGCCTCCCCGTACCAGAGGTCGCCTGGCCACCATTGAAAACAGCAGCGAAGGACGGTTCACACATTCATTTTACATCCGGATTTGTCAAACTTTGATGGGTTTGACAAATCTGGATGTAAAATGAATGCGTGAGTTGCCTGGCGCCGCTGTTTTCAATGGCAGCTGGGTGACTTCTGGTGCCGGGAGGCACGTCTAAACTGCTCCCCCCATGCAAGATTGCTGAGAGCAGATTGAGAAATCGATGAAGAGAAGAGGCTCATTTAAAAACAGCCTGGGTATTTTTAAACAAGACGCTACCACGCATGGCCACACATTAACCACACATCAAACTGCTTCTTTAAAGGTCGTGCGTGGGGATGCGCACTCCCATGATCCATGCAGCACCCGCTCATGGGGCACTGCTGCAAAATCTGGAGTGCCCTGTGCGGGGCGTTACCACGTGACCCCTTTTCCACATGTGAGCACAGGGGTCCTAGAGGGGGAAGGTCCCAGTGCCCAGGCAAGAGCCTAAGTTTTAGGGAATTAGTCTGTTCAGTCGCCTAGGGTCCCCGCATGCTAGGGATTCAGTCTGAGGTCGTGGCGTGCTACAACCCGTTGGCCTACCCTCTCTTTCCCCCAACGGTCATGACAGAACAAGGAATACTCCAAAGAAAGAGGGGATGTTTATTTATCAGGGCTAACAGGATACAGTACGATAAGACACATACAAACAATGCTGCCCAGTCTGGACTGGTGATTACAGGGTTAAACTAAGCAGTGTGGGAGGGGAACTCCAGTTCGTGGAGAACAGAAAGTAGGCCAGTCTGCCCAAGGTCAGAGACAAGAAGGAGAGAGAGTGAGAGTGGTTAGGTGGGTGGCAAAGAAGTCTTCAAGGGACGGAGGGAGGAGTGAAATTCAAAGTCTGAGTTCGAAGCAGAGAGAGAGAGAGAGAGAGAGAGAGAAAGAGAGAGAGAGAGAGAGCGGATGCGAGGAAGGCAGAAAATGAGTTACCTCTCCTTTGCCCGTTGTGAAGGGGACGGGTGAGCCCCAGTGATCCTGCAATGATTCGGGAGTGGGAGGGGGACAGACCTAGGCCTGGGAGACCCTTGGAGCAATTCACACACGAGACCCGTGCGCGTCCAAAAGCAACTTAACTCTACAATGGGAAGCTCGGATCAGCTGTAGGGACCAGGGGATAAAGCCGCACAAAAACTCACAATGGATATTTGGATACTAGAAAGAAATTTCCTTGGTGGGTGCTCGGGAGCCTAGGACTAGACAAAGGCTGACAATGGGCTTTGAATGGGGGTCTTTCCAGACAGGGAGAAGGATGTTTTGGGGTCATTGCATTCCATATTTACATTCCATTCCATATTTATTTCTACCCTGCACTCTCTCCCGTAGGACTTGAGGCGGCTTACAAAATATATAACATATTCTGGGTTTTCCACACAGGGGCCCAAAATCATTAAACAGCATCTATCATGATATACAATTTAAACAAGAAAAACAAAAAAGATTTTTTTCCCCAATCACATCCCCTTAGCTCAACCAATAAACCACTCTATAACCTCACCCATAAAAACAGGGTAGGTCCCACCAACAACCAAATCCTCCAGATCATCCCCCACTGCCACCGGGGGAAACCTGACCACCTCCACCCTCCTCTCACCAGGGGGAGGTAGCCACACCAACCCTACGTCCACAATCCTAAATAATTCCCCTTCCTCCTCCCATCCTCCAATCTCTTTCCCCAATCCCACCCAGGGCACCCCCCCCAACACACAACTCTCCCCTACTCTCTTCTCTAAATATCCTACAATCCCTCTCCACAACTCCCCTGGTCTCATTGCCACAAAAAACTGCTTGTACACAATTTCCCCCCCTCCTCCACTCTTCTTCCCTCAAAGAGAACCCCCTTCCCCCCTCCAGGCCCCAAAGGGCCGCACCCTTTGGCCGCGGTCCTTCGGCTCGCGACCGCCAGTCTGTGCTTTAAGTGCCCCTCGGCACTTCCGGTGAGCAGCATGGGGGGAGGGAGGGCGGGGGGGTGAGAAGACCATCCAAATCCCCTTCACCTGTTCCCCTCCGCTCCATAGATCTCCAGCAAAGACCCCCAGCCACAGGAGCAACAGCAGGAGCAGCAGCGCCAGCGGGAATGCAAGTCCCTGATGGTAAGTGTAACGCAGCTGCTGGTTTGTGCTTTAAGTGCCCCTCAGCACTTCCGGTGAGCAGTGTGAGGGGGACAGGAGGGGGCGAGAAGACCATCCAAATCCCCTTCACCTGTTCCCCTCCTCTCCATAGATGTCCAGCAAAGACCCCCAGCCACAGGAGCAACAGCGGGAGCAGCAGCACCAGTGGGGATGCAAGCCCCTGATTGCAGAGCCAGTCCCAGGCACATGCCACATGTGCAGCTGCACATGGCCCTGTGGCCAGCTGGGGCCCCCTGCTTACCTGTCTGGGAGACAGGCTGCAGCCAGCTTTTCCCCCAATAAGTTCTTCTGCCTCCCCTCCCTGGCTCTGGTCCCCATCCCTTACCTGCCTCTACCTCCATCCTAGTAGTACAGCAGCAGCAGCAGCAGCACAGGATTGGACTGGTATTTAAAGCTGTTTGTTTGCAAACAACTCCTCCCCATGTGATCAGAAGGTTGTTACCTTGTAAAGAAGGTTCTTCGAGATAGTACCCAACATTCTCACAACCAGGTTGTGCACGCTCACCTTAGTCAAATAATAGACCACGTGATGGTCTTGAGCACCTCTAGTATAAAAAGCACTCTCCCTCCTCAGAATGACATTTTTTTCCCAACCCTTTCTAGGAATATAAGAAAATTCCATGTGGACCTGGAAGGGTGGGTATTGTGAGAATGTTAGGAGACATCTTGAAGAACCTTCTTTACAAGGCAGCAACCTTCTGTTCTTCGAGTGGCTCCTCACAGGCCATTTTTACATGGCTCCGCCAGGTGGGGGGGTCCATGGATACACCAGTGCATGGGTGGGGCATGCACACAGCCGCACACGCATCCCCACTCACCAACACCCACGGAGTAACCGCCGTTTCCCCTGGTTGCACCATGCGTGGGGATGAGTGGGGGGTGAGTGGGGATACGTGTTAGGCGTGTGCACTCCCCCCCATGGGCGTGTGCTCCATATCGTTTACACGAGGCTCCTCCACTCATAAACACACAGAAATCTGTGTGTTCATGGGTGGGAGAGGTCTGTGTAAAAAGGGCCACATTATCACACCTGTCTCAATTATACTATCTTAGGTAGGAATTTAGGATGTAAAGCAATATCTATTCTAACTAGGGAAATCTGCAAATATGGTTCTGAGATTATTATGGCTGCTATTTCACTAACTCTTCTTAATGAAGTTATTGCTAACAGGAATACTGTCTTTAAACCCGCACCCCATAACCAGTTCATTTGCGCCCCCCATATAATCAATTCACACTGTCCTGGGGGTGCAAATTAAATGGTTATGGGTGAGGGGGCAGCGTGAATTGATTATATGGGGGGGCGGGGCACAAATGAACTGGTTATGGGTTGGGGACAGCGTGAATTGATTATGGGGGCACAACTGAACTGGTTATATATGGCTCTCCATGGCATAATGTGCTTAATAGGCTGGCTGCATTTTGGGTGTCTTGTGTGTTTGATAGCAGCACCTCTGGACCGGTCGCACGCGTGCGTGCACAAGGTATAGGCGGCACCGGCAGCAAGAAGCAACAGGTCCTGGAGGCCAGGCTGGCTAAGCTCACCCCCCTCCCCGAGTAAGGCAGTGGATGCAGTCAGTCTCTCTGTGCCTGCCTCACTGCCCACCCAGCTGCCCCTGCAGTGGAACCACTCCTGGCTGGGGAGGTGGGCGGGGAAGGATTGGAATGCCATGCTTGTCTATGGCTGCTTGGCTGAGCACCAGGTAAGGTAGCCAAGTGGTGGCAAGCCGGGGGGTGGGGAGAAGCATGGGTAGGCCATGCTTCTCCATGGCTGCTCGGAGGGGTGGAGAATGGGAATCCTTCCTGTCCAGAGGGAGTAATTTTTATGTAAATGTACACATTTGCATATTTAGGTGGGGCTTCGCACATGGCCTTAAACCCTGAGGCTGGCCCTGGGTCATTGCAGTTCTGAAGGGAACAGTTATGTAAATGTCAGGCCGGATGGAGGGGCAGGAGAATCAGGTACATTGGTATCCCCTTATCTTGAGGGTTTTTTCACTGAAAGGGTCAAGGGCAGACTATTAACTGGGGTACATTGCCAGGCGGGAGGATCCTATCTCTGGAGGTTCCACAAAAGGGGGAGTTGCCTGGTGTTTCAGTTGCTCCATATCTTTTAAGTACCGACTCCTCCTGTTTCTTTCTTAGGCTGGGTGTTTTGCATGAGGCTGGTCTTCTGAAGGGAATTTCTAGGAGGCCAGCTTGTCCTACTTTTGCTCTCCTTCCGCCTTTCCACATGGGGTCTCACCGCTTCTTTCTATGTGCCCCTTCCGGATAAGGGTGTGTGTGTCTTTTTGACTCATAACAGAGGCAAGCAAAAAACCCAAACTGCGTGGGGAACAGGTGCCCACGCATCCCCTGCCCGTATGAATCAAGGCACCTATGCAGGGCAGCACACAGGTCCGTGGCTAGTCTTCTCCCCAGTCCCAGCCACAGCCCTGGGAAGCTCTTAAAGGACACGTGAAATACACCACCATGGTGGCTCAAAGCACAACAACCCCCCTTCCCTAAGAGAAGCATCAACACTATGGAGGACAGCATCTCGGACAGCAGCTTCCTGCGTGTCCCCCCAGTATGTGCCTCCGTTGTTGCTCGGGAACAGTCAGCAGGTGCAGCAGCTCCACTAGCCCCTGGACAGGAAGGAGTTGCTGGCTGTTACAGCTTCCTGTTTCCATGGAGTCCGTGGCTGTGTGTCATGGCAGAGGGTGAGCAGTTGGGCAGGACTGGGGGTGGGGGAGGGAGAGAAGCTGCCGTGTGAGTTGTTTGCAGGATACCGGTCCGTGGTGGTGGGAGTGTGTGGCGATTGCTTGTGTGACCATGTTTCAAAGCCGCCAGTTAGAATCCCTCCCCACTCATTCCATGTGCTGATGGGTGTTCCACAGTCATGTCACTCAGCGGCCATTAGGGTGGCCAGCAGTCCTGATTTGGCCTGGACCACCTGGGTTTTTTGACAGCTTCTGCTGTCCAAGATGGAAGGGGAACCAGACCACAGAGCTGTCCGGAATTCCCCTTCCATCCCGGGTCTCTCACCACCGGCTGACTGCAGCTGTGCTCTTTGCACTTCCGCCCATAGACCTCATGGGCAGAAGTGCAGAGAGTGTAGGTGCGGCCAGCCAGCAGGCTATTTTTGGCATGCGGCACAGCACGCCGACAGAGGAGAGAAGGCAGCAACCCAGCTCAGCAGCAGCCTTGCCTCTCCCACCCGGCCCTGACAGCCCAACTCCTTCCTTCTTCTCAGCTGAACGTGCAGCGGCGGCAGCAACAGCTCCTCCTCCCCCTCCCTCCCCGGTGGGGCCGTGGGGCTGCGGGGAGAGGCAGTCGGCAGCAGGCCATCTCTTCCCGCAGCCCTGTCAGGGAGGGTGGAGAAGGAGCTGCCACCATCATGGCACTGCACTCAGCTGAGAAGGAGTTGGGGCCAGGAGGAGGAGAGGCCGAATGCCAGCGTTGGGCAGGCTGCAGCCTGCAGGGAGTGAAGGCCCAGTGAGACTCTGGCACAGGTACCAAGTGGCTGGAGGTCCCCCCCCCCTCAGAAACACCCTGGGTCGGGGGGGGGAAGGAACTTCCACTACCCCCTCCAACCACCTGCCAGGGTGGCCCCTACCTACCTCTCTTGAGTCCTGGTCGGATGGTATCCCTGCAGCCCCAGCACCTGACCTCGTGTGGAGCAGAAGGTCGCTACCTTGTAAACAAGGTTCAAGATAGCTCTAATAATTCTCACCGGCACTGCGTGTTGTGAGAATGCTTGGAGTCACTTGAAGAAATGCGTATGTGTGTGTAAGAGAGAGAGAGAGTTAGTTTGTGTGTGAGAGAATGTGTGTGTGACAGAGTCTGTGTGTGAGAATCTGTGTGTGTGTGTGAGGGGGAGAGAGTGTCTCTGTGTGAGAGAATCTGTGTGTGTATGTGCGCAAGAGAATCTGTGTGTATGTGCGCAAGAGAGAATCTCTGTGTGTGTGTGTGTGTGTGCATGAGAGAATATGTGTGCATGTGTGTGTGAGGAGAGACAGTGTGTGTGAGAGAATGTGTGTGTGTGTGAGAGAGAGAGAGAATTGTTCAAAGGTTTCTCAGGATGATGTGGGTGTGTCACCTTACCCCCAATGTTTTTATGTGCAAACTTGTGTAGTTTCTCAGGGTAACTTGAGTGTGTTACCTCCAATGTTCTTACGTGCAATGCTGTTCAAAGGCTTCTCAGAGTGATGTGAGTGTGTTATCCCCAATGTTTTTAGGTGCAAACTTGTTCAAAGGTTTTTCAGGGTAACTTGAGTGTGTTACCCCCAGTGTTCTTATGTGCAATGCTGTTCAAAGACTTCTGAGGTTGACTTTGGTGTTATTCCCCATTAAAAAAGGAAACAAAACCCAAAAGATAAATAGAAAACTGAAAGTTGGTTGAAATGGTAGAGAATCACTGGTAGTTATAACCAGCTTGATGAGACACTTAAAACATCAGTTTCTCCTCACAGTGAACCTGGGTTCTGTTTTTTTACATCGCTAGGGAGAAATGGGACTAGTGGGAGAAAGACATTGGATTGGATGAGACCTTAGTAAGAGGGCTCTCTATCCCGCAGTGGTAGGACTTCTCGCAGCAGCAAGGAGTTCACAGGGTTAACTAATATAATCTCCCTCCAATGTTAACTCAAGGAACTCTTTGCTGCTGGGTTAAATCACACCACTGGCTTAACCCTTTGGTTGGCTCTGCCTACCGTTGGCCCTGCCTACCATCTGCCCACTTCTGGCCCCGTTCGCTGTCCCACAAATTTGCATAAATTAATATACAATTAGCATATGTAAATTTCATGCAAATGATTGTCCTCTTTTCTGCCAATGTGTCAGTGGTCACCCTTGTGGCCACAGACCTCTCCTCAAGCTTTGTTCCTTTAAAAACACCCTCTCTCTGCACTACGGAAGCCAGTGCAGAGCTCCACAAAATTTTGGGATACCTAGCCGCAGCCATGGAAATAGGGGGCAACTTTTAAAGCATAGGTAAAGAGCATGAGAATTTTTAAAAAGTGAGATTGCAGTCTCACCCAAGAAACTGAAGAGGCAGGAGAAAGGCTTATGTGAATGCAGCCAAATTGGAGGTTTTTTTTTTACTAGACAGTTCACACCTTAACAAAAAGGGGGACAGAGGATTTTACATGATTTAGCATCTCCTGTGAATGCAGCCTGACCCTGGCCAAAATTAATCCTGGCAGTGGCTACGCATTAGACTGCAGTTTGCAGAAGGTGCATTAACAGGGTGCAAACTGGACGCTAGGCTTCACCCTGCACTTTGCAGAAAAAAACTAGCCATGGTGGATACCAAGCATCCCGTGCCAGCCTTTGTGCCGCTCTTTGCAGAAGGATGTTGCAGGGAGCCGGGGAGCAGACACGTTTCTCGCCAGCTTGTGCTTGAATCGTGCAGAAAGCTCCTGCCGGTGCAACGAACGTACAGGGTGCACACTAGGCTTAACCTATCCGGGCGTGATTTCTGCAGCAGGACGTCGGACCCATTAAGGACTTTCCTCCACGCTTTTGCAGAAGGCAGCAGACGCTGCTGCAATCGCAAAACGATCGCTGCGATCGGTCACACAGTGGGGCTGGCGGTTGCTGCTGTCACCGGACCGTGGTGCAAGCTGAGCAGCGTCTACAACCCATTGAGTTTTCCCTAGCTGAGTTGAGGAGGAAAAGCTGGGTGTGTGGCTGGGAGGGGTGGGCAGAGAAGGTGGAGCCTTCGGGCAAGAAAGGGTGGAGGAGAAGGCTGATCCCCTTCCCTTGATTGGTGTCTGGGCTGCGTGATGCCACGTCCGGCGGGGGAAGCCCTGCCTTGCTGTGCAACCTCCCCCCTCCCTCTGTCTCTCTTTTTGCAGGTGGTGCGGCTGCTGCCGGCCGGGCTAGGATCTCACATACACACACGCGCTGGATTCGTTGCTGCTGCACCAAGCAAACGCCTCTGTCGGGGGAATCTTTGCCTAGCTTGCGTCTCAGCCCTGTGCTTTGCCAATTTCCTCTTGCTCTGATTTCTTCTTTCATTCATTTGCATCAAACTTTGCCGATCGGGACTTGTAGCCAGTTGCATGAGAATCAAAAGCAGTATCAACAGTCTGGCAGGAGAGATGCAAGCTCTAAATTAAGAATCAACCCAGCCCCAAAGTTGTTGGACTGTCTCATCGCGGTCGGATCAACGTGGTGGATTAAATTCTCTCTGGGATCCGCCGCTCTCTCTGCTAAGTGGAAACCTCCAACTGAAGTCTCTTCCAGCCTCCTGAAGAGTCAGAATCGCCCCTCTCTTACCTTCCACCGTCGTGTGAATCTAGCTGAGCTCCAAGACTGATTTATTCCCCACCTCGGAGCAATTCATTGATCTGCCTGTGATTTTGTGTAATTGCACCCCCTCAAGTTTGATTTCACCAGGGTGTGGGTTGGAAGAGGGGGGTTGGGAGGGAAGGATGCTAGGGGGAAGGTGAGACAGAGAGATTCTCCCCCCCCCCCCCAATCATTGGACTGTGCCTGAAAAAGAGCCCCTCTCTGTGCGTTTTGCACCAAGGAATCATCAGCGGGACCTTGGGATTCCCCCCCCCCTCTTTTTTTTCTTTGCAGCTGCGGGGTTTTAGAAGTGGGCTAAGCGGACAGGATGCGTTTCTTCCCATGGGGATTTTGGCTGTTGTGTGTCGCCGCGTCCTCCTTGGTTCGGGGCGACAGTGGCAGCAAAGCCAAGAGCTGCACCGAGCTCCGGCAGCTTTATGGGGCCAAAGGATTCAGTTTGAATGGAGTCCCCCAGGCAGAGATCTCTGGTGAGTACGTAGCTCCCAAACTCCCCCCCCCCCTTTCTCTCGCTAAGGGACCACTTCCCAAAGGCCCTTCTGCTGTAGGTGGCAGTAGGGACTCTCCTGCCCACCTACCCCGGCTTTTACAGAAATCGACAGCTTTGTCATGGGCAGTGACTGCGTGATTCCGTTAGGAGGCTGTTTTGTGGGGTGTTCATGGTGAAGAACGTTCTGGCTTATTGAGGGGAGAGGTTTGAGATGCTGCAGCCGATACTGACATCCACCCCCTTCCCCTTTGGCCTCTTTCTAACAGATTTCATTTCTTTAAAATCCTTATCCACCTACCTTGACTCTCACCCACCCCTAAATAACCATTGACTCTACGTTGGTTTTTCCAGTGCAGAAAAGGAACTTAGTTTGTGTTTAGGAGGTCTGTGTGGCAACAGAAAAAGCAAACAAACCAATACCCAGCGGCATTAGTGGGAGCTGCCTTTTAAACCGAGCTGTTGAAACATCAGGCATTTGGAGAGATTTAGGACCTAGAACTCACTGGCAGTCAACCCTAAACTGTCGTGAGCAGCTGTAATGTTATGAAGAGGTTTTTCTTTATTTGGTCTTTTGAGGTGCAAAATGTTTTAGTATCCAAACCATTGGGATAGTTACTGTTGCTGTGGATTTCCTTTTTAACTTTGCCCTTAGCATTGGGATGCAGTACCCTGGGAGATTAGGGTCAAAAATAGGGATAGTTAAGAATTTTATATATTTGGTCCCAGAGCCAAACCACAAAGTAATGAGAGAGAACAGATGATTTTCCCCATCTTCTTTAGAGTGGGGCGAAACAGCTTTAAAAAAATTCTTATTTGTCAAAAATGAATGTGAAGTAAAATGCCCCTGCTGTTAAGTTTGAAACTTACAGGTGACCCTTATTACCTGACCCTGAACTTAATTTTGTTTACTTAACTTAATTCTGTAATGTTGTAAGTGGGGTGTAAGCTAGTTTTATTTATGGACAAATACATAAGAGACTTTTTTTCCCCTTCTTCTTCAGAAAATCCCTGAAACTTGAAACGTCTGTTTTTTGTTTTACTGTGGAGCAGGGAGGGGGGTGAGAGAATCTGCTGACACTTCACATTTATCTGTTTTGTCTGATTCACCAACTTGTGACCGATATCTGAGTGCCTTTCTTGTTCATTTGTGGGAGCTTCCTCAGCCAGACAAAGCATAAGACATGCAAGCATACGTGCCACAGCCAACCTACAGGGACATCCCAGCAAAACTGCACTTTGTGGTTCATTCCTGGGATGAAGAATTTTTTATGCTGATTACATGGTTACCAGCCTTACAGGGAACATCTTCATTTTCTGATATACACAAACAGAGAAGGCTGAATTTTGGTCTGAATAAATGCTGCACAAATTCGAACAAAGAAATTGCTATTTGTTTTAAACAAATTGGGGGCAAAAGTGAATCTAAAAGTAAAAGGAGAGGCTTCTGGGAGTAGACTAGAAGCACATTTAATCATTTAAGATTAGGGCATCTGAAAATGGGAAGGGACCCCATCTAAGCAAAAAACAAAAGCTCTCATAGATTTTTACCTCCCTTTTGTAGTTCGATATTTCTAAGAGAGAGACTGCATAATGAAATTGCTGTAGGAATAAACATTTAAGAAATGTCAGGAGAAAGTCTGAAGAACCTAAGTGTATGGGGGAGCAGATGAGACATTGCTTGAGACATTACCATAGGGTTCACTGTTGGACATATTTTTCAGAGTGCATGAATTGCATTGTGTCAGATATAAATATCATGCATCCTCAAGCCTTGGGTTCAGTGTCTGTGAAACTCGTAGTGCCTAGAAATGCTGAGATCAGGGAAAGAAATAACTGAAGAGGCAGAGAGACTTCTAGGAACCACTTTTATGTTTTCCAAAGAGCTACCATCATGCATGCTAGCAATCATAACAGATAAGGGTTTGAAATCATATCAAACTGTGCATTTTTTACAGTGTATTAATAGGCAGCTAAATATCATTATGGAGACTGGCGGACGAGTGTACTGTAGAAATGAACAGAGAAAGGAACCTGGGGGAACGCTGTCTTTGCATGCAAGCCATCTGCTTCTAGTTCTGCCAGCTGCATGCTTTAAAGAATCCTTCCTGTTCCTTGTTGGTGATTGCCATGTGTAGATCAAATTGGTAAGGATTTAGAATGTTCCATCTGTTTGTTGCTTTAGTATCAATTAGTTAAGATGAAATGTCATGTATTTTGTTTGGAAAGTGCATGTAGGACATTCTGATTCAGCATAGAGGGTATATTTTTTCACTAACATATGAAAGATTTACATATTGTTCAGGCCAGAGTTCCAAATGATGGGTTAGGACCCCAAGTGGGGTTAATGCTGTCTGCAAATGGGGTCATATCACAGTTGATATACTTTGCATGTCTTTATTGCTGTGTGGAGTCATGGGATCATATTTGGGTGTTTTTAAACAAGTGAGGGTGGAGGGGGGTCAGTGATTGGTGTGGGGGCAGGTGTGTGAGTGCCGTGCGTGGGGGAGTACTTCAAACGAGTGGCCCCATGCACAGCCACCCCGTCCTTCTACCGTCCACCCTGTCCCTGCACAGGGCACACCAGCTTTTCCCGGAGTGCCCCATGCGTGGATTGGGTGGACGGTTCATGGGTGCACGCAACCCCACACATCCATATTCAAACAAGACCTCCTGGACGTGAATGGTGAGTGTCCATGTGTACGGATGTCTTGTTTAAAAACAGCCTTAAAGTCTCAAAATGAGGTTATACCAGAAAAATGGGAATCATTACTATAGGTTGTTTCAGATGAAATCTGTTGGGGTGGGGTTGGGTGGGGAGGTGGAATTGGGTGGGTTTTATGGGTGGTTTCAGGGTTTTTTGTAATTCGTTTTAAATGTTTTTGTGGATTGGAAGCCACCCTGCCACTCTGGGAAGGGTGGCATATACATTTAAATAAATAAAATAAATAAATATTCTTAAGTATCTTTACTGCAAAATTTGTGCAAGACACCACCACCTGTAATAGAAAACCCTTTGCCCTTGGAAGCCACCCTGTAACAGCCCAGCTTTCCTTTTTATTCCTAGATCACTTATGTCGAGCACCTAAATTTTGTTCTCCTTTTTAGTAACCACTAAGGTACGCTTTGATTCAACTTACTGACCAGGGCTGCAATCCTGGACTCATGAGTAATCCCATTGACTTCAGTGGAATTAAGTGGTTTCATGGTTGTGCCCCAAGAGTGTACTACAAGTCCTTACTCACTCTAAACTATATGGCAGGCATGTGGCCATGTTGGGATTACATTCACTTCTATAAATGTCTACAGCTCAACAGACCCCAGGAGAAACTTCAGTAAAAAGATCTGGTTAGAACTCTTTAGTACCGAAAGGCTTGGCTTTTGCAGGGGAGGTGACCTAGTGCCAGCTTTCCATATTGTCTGATAACCTAATGTCTCTTAAGTCTTCCTTCTTAGTTACCATGTGCCAAAGATCTTTCTTTCCCAAGAGTTTTTGCTATTCTCACTCCTACCATTCTCCTACATCCTCTTATTACTACAACATGGAGCCTCTCCCATAGCTTTGGCTGTCATATGAGTACCATCTGGAAGTGCCTTGCTTCCATATTTTTAAGAGTGACTGACTTTTGCTGGGTGTGAACATCTGTCATTCCACCCTAACATCAGTGTTAAAGGATCCAATGAGAACAGTTGGGTGCTCTGTCCATGCAGCCTCTGACTCACTGCATTCATGTTGCTTTTAGAACATTTATAGAGTGCTTCACTCATTTTTAATCTCCATTCTTAGTTATGACTTTAAAAAGGATTATGACTAATGGAAAGTCTCCTCTGCTGAGCAGAAGGTAGTCCCTACTCATGAGCGTACAAATCTGTTGGAGAGAGACACCTACGCTGTGATTTTTATTAGTGTAGTAAACTATAACGATCTGATTCAAAGGAAGAATCAGGCGGACTGGCTTTTTCATGTGTATCTGGCAGTGCCAGATCCAGGAAAGTAGAGGCCCTGTGCAAAGTGATGGCATGGTCCCACTTCTAGAAATGTTTGATGGACACACGCTGATTCACCCATTAGAAAAAGAAAAGTGTTACCATAAATATTTTTTGAAGTTAAATTAAACATAAATCCCCTTCCGAGACCAAGACTCCCTACATTGCAGGTCCATATGTTATGCATATGTTGTTATTTCTATGGGCTCCATGTGTTAGGGGATGGGGTCCACTAGAATTGCCACAGGTCCTCCATAGGCCACGGCTCCCTATTTTTGAATCTCTGTGGGCCCTGTTTTATGATTTGCTTCTCAGATGTGTGTTGTCATTTCAAGTTTGTTTATGGGCTCCCTGTATTGGGGTGGCGGGAGGCTTTGTGCCATGACTGGGTTATGCCTTGTTGTGCAGTCTGAACTTGATCTGTTTGCTGAATTTATGTTTAATGTTTGTACATTGGGCAGGATGTGTTTGAACAATATACTGTACCAAATATCATTACCAGAGATAGAATGTGGTCGCTGTGTTGGTCCCAAATGACAGAGACAAAGTGGTTTGAATTATATCTTTTATTGGACCAACTGTTGTTGGTGGAAATCAGCAAGCTTTTGGGCCACACAGAACCTTCCTCAGGCATGTAGCATAGCCAGTAGAAATATATAAACTGAACAAATGTAGAGGAGGTATATTTGGGCATAGAATGGATGGGAGTGAATAGAACAAGGTGGGAAGGGGATAAAGAGAGAGAGAGAGATGTGCCAGACATTTAAAACAGTTGTAAGATTATTTATTGGTTTAGGAGACTGACTAAAACAATGGTTAGTGTTACACACACACACAGAGAGTGTAAACGTGTGCTAGGGATATCTTGGGAAACAGGTTATCAGGGGAAGGGAATATGCATATCAAAGGAACTGGGTTCACAGTAACAGGTTGAGAATTCAGCTGACAGGGTCAGTTACAGCCTTCAAACAATCCCCGAACCTCTCACAACGGATCATCCGAAGCAAACTACCGACCACCCAGGACACCTCACCGTCAACAGGAACAAAACCTTGCCAGAACAGTAGATGCAAAACCTGGCAAAACATTTCTACCACCACCACCACGGAAAACCATTCCAAATACAAAGCAACTACACCTGCAGATCGCAAAGTGTAGTGTATTTCATTCAGTGCACCAAATGCTGCCATGGAATCTATGTTGGCGAAACCCAGTAACCCTTAAACCAATGGATGAACTCGCATACACATACAGTTATAAACAAAGTCACTGACTCCAGTGGGCAGCCACTTCTCCCAACAAGACCACTCCATATTAAACGTCTCAGTCCTCATCCTCAAAGGAAACCTAAATGCCACCCTCAGAAGACAGGCCGGGGAATTAAAATTCATAACTTTGACACAAAGACAATGGACCTAACAAAGACCTAAATTTCTCCAATCACAACAAAAATCTGTAAACGTTGACACCAGAAATAATGGACTTAACAAGGACCTATATTTCGCCAGCCAGCCACTACAAATACCTGTTATACCTTAGTGTACTGCATTTGTAATTTCTGTTTTCCTCTCTACCAAATTACTAGAGATCATTCTAACCACTTTGGGTGCAATCCTGCAGCCCTTGCAAACTGTGCCTATGTGAGGCGCAGTGCAAGAAAGCCAGTGCTCGGGTGTGCACGTGTGCTGCATGTACAGCAAGCCGTTCAGAGCAGTGGCACGCCCCTTCCAATGTGACACACACACCCCGAGCCCCCACATACTGCAGCCGGGGGGATGGAGCAAGCACGGCTCCTGCTCCATCCCCCGGGCTGCAGTGTGTGCGGGCTCGGGGGTGCGTGTGTGTTGCATCGGAAAGGGTGTGCCGCTGCCCTGTGCAGCTTGCTGCACACTCAGCACATGTGTGCACCTGAGAACCTGCTGTCCTGCTCAATACTGCGCCTGCTGCTGGCTTATGCCAGCTGTAGGATTGCACCCTGTCCCTGTCTGTAACTCATCCTGTCAGCTGAATTCTCAATCTTACTGTGAATCCAGTTCCTTTGATATGCATATTCCCTTCCCCTGAAAAGCTGTTTCTCGCTATATCCTTAACACACGTTTACCATCTCTCTGCGTGTAACACTAACCATTGTTTCTTAGTCTCTTCTACACCAATAAATAATCTTACAGCTGTTTTTAAATGTTTGGCACATCTCTCTCTCCCCCCCCCCCTTGTTCTATCCACTCTCACCCATTCCATGCCCAAATATACCCACTCTACACCTGCTCAGCGTATATGTTTCTAATGACTATGCTACATACCTGAGGAAGGGCCCTGGGTGGCCCGAAAGCTTGCTTATTTCCAACAACAACAGTTGGTCCAATAAAGGATATAATTTGCAGCATTATTACTGCAGTCCGGAAAGAAGCAATGTGGGCTTCATTAGAACTATTCCAGAGTAAGTGGTTTGTGGATTTCATCTTTTTTCTCTTGTTCATCTGGCTCTGGAGGTTTTCTCAACCAGTGGCAATGCTCCTTCAAGTGCTATTTATACCATTCACATGCTCAAGATATAATCCCTGAGTAACTATCTGAAAGTTTGAGACCATTCCCCAATAACAACAAAGACTCATTGGTTACAGAGGCATTGTCCTATTAATTTCCCATAATAATCTTCACAAAATAACTTGAAATAACAGGGAGGTCAAAAGGCCGTGATGATATATATTAGGGGTGGGACTCCAGGCCAATTATTGGTGTCGGTTTCTATCGGTGTTGGCTCCCCTGTGTTTCGGATCCCCTACCGGTGTCGGTTTTATTGGTGTCGGATATTTCCCATTGAAGTCAATGGGAAATTTTTCCATTGACTTCAGGGAAAGCCTCCGACTTCAAGACATAGAGAGGGAGCTGTCACAGAAGAAACCGAAACCCCTCCTGGGGCATCCTCTCACCCTGCTCCTGGCCTCGGAGGGTGGGGATCAATTACCCCTAACACCCCCACCCGCCAGGGCCCGGTGTTACACCCTTCCCCCCTCCCCAGGGCCCCTGGAAAGTGTCTTATTGCCGGTCCCGAGTCTGGGTGGAGGGTGGGGGTGATGGCAGCTGCCGGGTGGGGTGCCGGCTCCGCTGCCGGTGGTTGGGTCTCCTCCGTTGCCAGTGGGAGCCAGCAGCGGAGAAGACCCAGCTACCCGCAGCAGAGCCGGCTCCTCTGCCAGGCAGCCGGGTCTTCTCTTCCTTTCTTCTTTCTTCTAACTTCTTTCTTCTTCTAGGTCCCACGCCGGTCCCGGAACTCTGAAGAATGCTGCCTCCTTCTTTACTGTACATGTGCAAAATGGTGGCTGAAGCCATTTTGCAGCCCTCGGTGCCATTTTGGAAGAGGACTGCATATGTTCAGAATGGCCTCGGTGGCCATTTTGCACATGTGCAGTAAAGAAGAAGGCAGCATTCTTCAGAGTTCCGGGACCGGCGTGGGACCAAGGAGAAAGAAGTTAGAAGAAAAAAGAAAGAAGAAAGGAAGAGAAGGCCCACTGGCAGCGGAGCTGGCACCCCAGCCGGTGGCGACCATCACCTCCACCCGGATTCAGGACTGCCGGTAAGTACACTTTACAGGGGCCCCAAGGAGGGGAGAGGGGTCTAAAGCCGGGCCCCGGTGGGTGGGGGTGTTAGGGGTAATTATCTACACCCCCACCCTCCGAGGCCAGAAGTGGGGTGGGTGCCTGTGGCTTCCCCGCGGGTCGGGGCTCTTTCCATTGAAGTCAATGGGGAGGATTTCCTATTGACTTCAATGGGAAGATCTGAGATCTGATAATAGGGCGCCAAGAGGGCCCAATTCTTGGATCTCTCGGTTTAAACCAAGAATGGCATTATCGGCCACTCGCTGTTTAAACAGAAACTGAAAGTCCCATCCCGAATATATATCCATGTGTGTGGTTTTTTGTTTGTACCACCAAGCCTTTACTTGGAGATGAGTGGATGTTTAAAAAATGGCCTCTATACAGTGATTTTTGCATAAGACAGAATGTGATCTTACTCCTTTCACAGCAAGATTTGTTCTTTTTCTGCTTTAAATATTCATTCTTCACAGGCTTCATCAGGAACATCAAGACTGGGGGTGTCATGAGCAAATGGAGAAGAAGATGGTGGATTTATTTCCCGTACCATTTGAGTTAGTTTGGGCAACTGCTCTGGAGGATGCCTTTCCTATTGACCCTCTTAAATATCGTTTAGCTCGCACTGCATCATTGTCTTCTTAGTTTGCATGAGCCAGAAGCACTTTTAACCTCCCTCATACTGTTCCAATGTCTGCATTATGCTGTCTTGTAAGAGGCATTTTCAGCTGCATGTTTTCCAATTACTTGAATGGTGTTTAGCTAAGTTAAGGAAAAGGACAACACCATATCTGTACAAGACCTAGCCTATTATTAGATATGAACATGATCACTGGTAGAGCCACCCATTCCACCCACACTGATCCATTCTCAAAACAGAACTCAGTGCCACTTGAAATACTAAGGGAACATCTCCCTTTGCAGTATCAGTAGTTTCCTGGCTAATATGTTTGTGACCTAGCCAGTAGAGACCAACATGATCAAGTAGAGTTGGCTGTGGGACTGAAACAAATTTTTAAAGCATGCTTTAAAATGCATCACATTTTCCAGATTCACATATGAAAATTTGGAATTTGTAGCCCTTTGCATACTTTACACATGAAGTTTGCAAGTAGATTGTCAGCCTTTTTGTTAACGATCATTTGATATACAATATTTGTTAATTTCCTAATCCTATAACTTGTGATTTGTGGTTGTCTCAAGTAGCAGAGTATGGGTGGAAACAGACATGACAGTGGCCGACTTTGTCACACTTTGGCTCGGACCTCACCTACACATAACTGCAGGTGCCGCCAGCTGCTGTGTTAGCATCTAGCCCGGGATGTGCTTTGGGACAATTTTGAGTGCACATCCCAGGCCAAGGCCTGCCCGTTGGGCTGTCAAAGCAGGCCACAGTGGGCTGTCATGTTGGATTGGGACCCATGATGGCCAGCTGCCATGCCAACACAATAGGTGCATGCACAAAGAAATGTTTACCCTATTTGACCAGATGAATTAATTTTGGTATCCAGTTAGTTCAAGTTTGAAATCTGAATCAATCCGTATTAAGCTGCATAAACTTGATTTTGTCAAGTGTTGGACTAATCAAATAAATGAAGTTGAAAGCCGTGCAAACATTCAAATTCAAGATATGTTGGTGGAATGAATCTTCATGTTGTTTGCAAATTGGAAAAGCCCAATTTGTCCCAGCCTGATTTTGCTGCTATTCTACAGTATTAACTCTGAGCACTTACCAGAAATGGTCCCAGCTGGTGGCCTCATTATGGAGAATAGCTGAAAAGAAGAAAACTACTGAACTTAATGTTGTTGTCTAAGGAAAAACAAAGCAGGAAAATTAAATTGTGTCTGGTTTTTATAAAAGATACCTTGATGCACAATAAAAATGCTAAACATTTTGGTATGGTAAACATGGTGTTGAATGGTAACAATGTTGGATTGCATTTCAGCTAAACTTGACTTTTCATACTAGTATTTTTATTTTTATTTTTTTAAAAAATAGTCTTTGCAGCTAATGTATTATGATTGTTCTCAACACAATAGGTGTATGCACAAAATAACTATCCAAATTAAACTCCTGCAGCAAATGGATTCTCTCCAGTGGTTAATTAGAACCATTTTCACCAATAGTTGTTAACCCAAGGCCATGTATCCTAGTGGAGTAGGTTCATGTTCAGAAGGTTGTATTTTCACATTCTCTTCAGATCTTTTTTTTTTTTTTTTTTTTTTTTTTTAAAGGATTCTGCCTTTCTCTCAGGGTGATATGGATGACTAACTTCTCACCACACAATTATGCTTATCAGCTGCATTTGACAAAAATATTTCAACAGCTCCTTTTGTTGAAAGAGCAAAACATGATTAAGTCTGATTTTTCACGAGGATTTGCATGAAAATTCCCTTTGTTTGAAAATCCATACCCTGTCACTCCTGTGTGTCCCTTCCTCATTTCTTTTCCCGGTTGGCCTTGCTGAGTAACTGTTTTGGGCAGCTAGGGATTTCTGTAAAAACAGTGAAATCTCCAGACCTACCAAATATGCTTGACAGCAGAAGAGATTTGTAGCTGCTGGACTGCTGCTGTTAATGTTTGGCAGGACTGAAGCTGTCAGTTGGCTGTTTTCTCAATTTCATTAGGATTGTTTTGCATTCATGGGACTGTATGGGCTCATTCTGCTAGCTAATTTAAATGATTAGCTGTGCTTTACTAAAAAAATAAAAAATCTTGCCTTGTGGATAAGGCTGCTGACTTTGCTATTAAAATATTGGGCTCAGACTCAGAAGAGTATATTTCTTTGAAAAAAGACTTAAAACATCTACCCACCAGAGAAAAATGAGAAGCTCCGTCAAATCCAGCCAAGTCAGAAAAAAGAAAGCCCATCTAGGTTAAAAGAAACCCTTCATCAGTATTTTGTCTACTGCAACCTCTTTTTACTTGCCATCCCCACTCTCAACATAACTCTTCTCACTTCTCTGCCGAGGTAATCCACCTTGCCCACCACTTTGATCATGTTCAACTCCTCCTCTGCTCCCTTTGTTGGCTCCCTGCATTCAGCATGGATTTGAAGACTCTTCATGGTCTTGCTCCTCCCTCTCTTTTTCCCTTCATCTCCTGCTACATTCCCATCTGGGAACTTGGTTTTTCCTCTGCCACCACCCTCACCTGCCTGAATCTTTTGCTCCCCATAACCATCTTTGCCCCTTCTCCCATGGGTGAAAACAAACAAGACAGTAGCCCACGTTAACTGACATTAGCCCGCATTTCACCTCCATGTCTGTTAGGTGGACTCCAGATGTTTGCCCGCTTCTGCCACGGAGTGGGCTGCAGGCTGCTATGCGGCATGTTGTCCGGAGAAGGTGGGTGACACAGCACGGGCTAATCCTGGCCTAGCCAGGCTAATGTGCATCCTCCTATCAAGAAGAAAACTGCGCGGGGAGTGTTTACATGCTCCCCGCGCTATTAGAAGTGACGTGCCGCCCGTTCAGACACAGGGCTTTGAAGAGGCACGTTCTGAAAGCATGCCAAGTGAGGTTTTCAGAACGCGCCTATTCAAAGCTTCCTGTTTCCAACTGCTGCCGCCAAGAATGGGTGACACATCACTTTTGGTAGTGCGGGGAGCGTGTAAACACTCCTTGCGTAGCTTTCTTCTTGAATATAGGGCTTCGGAGGCGCTTCTAAGCGCCTCGTATAAAAGTGGCCTTAGATCCTGTGCAGCCCCTATGCATGGCGAGGTCTGCCAGCACCATGGGCAAAACCAAGGCCGGCTGCCTGTCAGCTGATCATGCGGGTTGAGAGTGAGCACACTCCCCGGCTGTCTGTCAGCTGGCGTCTAAGGGAGGTCCCGCTTTCCCGGGGATGGTGGGTCCCAGAACTGAGCACGGCCCAGCCCTGTGTGCTCAGTCCCTCCTTGTCTTTAGTCCCATGTGGTAGTGGAACCTGCTCCTGGGGCAACAGCAGTGGCAAGCCTGGATGTGCAGTGTGAGGCACAGGCACTGCCTCTGCACACATGCCAGATTGTGACCTACCACTCCCAGACAAGGGAGACCGGCTTATGGGGTGCTCTCTGGACACAACTGTGCCCAGGCAGAGCTACTGGTTTCTCTGTGCCCTGGACACTGGCTGGGGGGAGCGGGGGAGCCAGGCAGGGATGACAGTGCCTTGGGCTGGGGCCATGTATGGCCCTGGGCTAGGATTGCTCTGGCCTGGAGTCTAGGATGGTCTGCTGCCACTGACTGCTTTTCATGGGCCCAATCCTGCGAATCGTGCCTGGTGGCTGCTACTCCTGGTCCTGAGTTCTGTCCGTGAGTTCGGTTCCTCAGCCCCGCCTCAGGCATGGGGGCAGTATGGTGGCTTCTGGGAGGCTGCACACATGTTAGAATATAAGAAGTGCCATGTTGGGTCAGACCAATGGTCTATCTAGCCTGTCTCCGACAGTGGCCAATCACAGTGGTTTGGGAGAAGCACCGAACAGGTCACAATGGGGGATCCATTCCCTGTTGTTTCCCCCCAGCTCCCGTCATGTTCCCTGATCCTGTCTGGCTAATAGCTGCTAATGGACCTATCTTCCAGAAACTTGTCCAAACCTCTTTTAAACTCAGCTATAGTACTGGCCCTTACCACAGCCTCTGGCATAGAGTCCACAACCCAATTATATGCTGAGTGAAAAAATATTTTCTTTTATTTGTTTTAAACTTGCCACCCATGAGTTTCATGGAGTGTCCCCTAGTTCTAGTATGAGCTGAGAGGGTAAATGACTGCTCCTTGTTTGGAATCGAGAAAGAGTGTCCGCAATCTCATTCTTGAGTTCTGGAACATGCTTGGCATGAAATAAAATGTTATGCCGAAGGCAAGTCATGACCAAAGCCCGAACAAGCCCCATAACCCGCTGGGAACGCGATGAGAGTGTGTTGATTATATCATATGGACCACTGCCTGGTTATTGCACCAGAACAGGACCACTCTGTCAACCAAGTGATCGTGCCACAATTTCACTGCCACGACAATGGGGAATAACTCAAGGACCGTGAGGTCCCTTGCGATGCCTCTGGCAATCCATTCGTGAGTAGGGCTGTAGCGGAAAGTTGCAGCAGTAGCTATTTCCGCCGGAAACAGCGTTTCCGCAATTAGTGGTATGGCGTGGCAGAGGCTTTCATTCCGCTAGTTTTATTCCGCTACTTCTGCAGTTCTGCTAATTTCATTCCGCTACTTCCACAGGCTTCACAAATAGCAGAAACATGCCATTTTAGCTACTTCCGCCATTCCGCCAGCGCCACAAAATAGCGGAACAGCGGTTTTCCGAGTTTCCGACAATTCCGCAATTTTTCCAATAGTTTCCAAATTTGCAGAATGCCGGCGGAATTAGCGGAATGTCGACAGAAAAGCCTTGGTGTGGCGCGGGCAATTCCGAAATGGCGGAATGGAATTGCGGCGTGGTAAAAGCTGCTGCCGCTTCAGCCTTACTCGTGAGGCCATCTGGCTGCACACCACTTGTCCCTAAAATATACCCCGAGCCCATGCGAGCCCGCCGCATCCAAATGAACCTGCAGCTCAGCTTTGAGCAAGAGCTGCTCTCTCCATACACTAATCCCGTTAAATTCCTAAGAATCTGAGTCATACACCCAGGTCATCTTGGTCACCCTTATATGGTAATGAGGCAATGGTTCACCAGCGAGCTTACTGTACAGTCATGAATGCCCTACCCGGAGCTATGACCCTGCAAGCAAAGTTCAAACTCCCTACCAGTGACTGGAGCTGTCTAACTGTGATCTTAACCGTGGTACTACACTCTTTTAGCTTGAGGATCAGTGCCTCAACTGTGTCTGTAGGTAAATGGGATACCCCTGCTACGGTATCCAGCTCTATGCCTAGGTATGTGAGAACTGTGCTAGGCCCTTTGGTCTTTTTTCCTCTGCCAATGGGATGCCCAAATGCCCTGCCACCTTCTGAAAGGTGTCGACTAATTCAGGGCATTCGGTCATGCTGGCTCATCCCATGAAGAGGAAGTCATCGAGTATTTTGTGATGCCTCCCCGCGCAGCACCCATTCTATAAGGGAACTAAAGCGCTCGAAGGCCGAGCATGAAATAGAGCATCCCATTGGAATGGCCTTGTCATAGTAAAATCCCTCCTGAAAATGAAAGCCCAAAAGCGAGAAACTGTCTGGGTGCACTGGCAAAAGGCGGAATGCTGACTTCACATCGCATTTTGCCAGCAATGCCCTGCTTCCAAGCTCTCTTACTAAGGCTACCGCTGTGTTGAAGGATGCATAGTGGACAGACGTCAGGCTCCTGGGAATGCTATCATTAACAGAGTGGCCCCGTGGGAAGGACAGATGATGAATCAATTGAAACTGCCTGGGGGCCTTTTTGGGAACCACGCCCAGTGGGGAAAAAACCATGTCGGGCAGCAGTGGGGCAGCAAATGGTCCGGCTACTCTACCTTCTGCCACTTCCTTTCGGACCTTCTGTGCTACCACTTCTTCCATATCCACTACTGACCTCAGGTTGGGAACAATTCTACCCCATCGTACCTCCCCGCTGGTATTCGAAACCCTTCCTTAAAACCCATAACCACATACTGGACGTCTTGCCTGTTGGGATGCGCGCGCAGGGCTATTGCCAACCTATCCATCTTAACTGGCATTGGGGCTCTTTCCAGCCGCCCCTGTGCCTTTACTCCCTTGATTTCCTTTTCCACCTCCATTGGCCCTGCCCTTTGTCCTAAAGCCGGGCTTGGGTCTGGGGCAAGCGGCTGCAGCGTGAAATTCCCTGCAAGAGGAGCAGGTGTGCTGAAACCTGCACGATGGGTGGGAATATCTGCCCGTGCGGGAAAACTCCCAGCATTGTCCAGCATTTCCTACCGTATTCTGCCTCCCCCAGGCCCTAGTCGGGTCATTGACTGGGGCCACCCTCCCCCCCTTTACTAGAAGATGTCCACTATCTGCTCTGGGGCCGCCCGTGGCATCGCTCATGCAGTTTAACCAAAGGTTGTGGGCATGGATGTCCCACCTCAGTCCCTGGGTGAATGAAGTCTGGTGCCTAAAAGCCTCATAATACCTGAGCCAGGCCCCCGGGGGGCCGGTCTCATAGGCCCTGCGGATTATCTCCCCGTATTTTAGGAGAACTGCCCCTCTCTTGGGGAACACTTCCAACTGCACCCCGTGGTAAACTGCGTAAGCCGCAGTCCAGTTGGCCCAATTCCTGTCTGCCCTAGGCCTCTTGTACTTCTCCTTTTCTTTCTTCTCGTTGTCCTACCCAGGATCCACTATGGGATCACTGAAAAGGAGGGCAAACAGATCAACATAATCCCCTCTCCAAATCTTTTATCTCGTGGCAGGCAACAAGTGCTCGCCTATTGGCGTGGATAAATCTGCATAGGCACCCCCCACTGGAACTGGCTGGCGCGGTCTTGTCTCCAGTTGCCCTACCCGGCCCGAGGATCCCTGTGCCCATACCTGGAGTTCCTGATGGGCTTGCAACAGGCCCGGCGCCATGCCTCCACTCCCTGGAACCACCCCCAGTCGTCCCGGGGGCTGAGGTGGGAGAGGACCCCCTGCTGAATTTTGTCACTCTCATTTTCCCCTATGCCTCCAACCTGACCCCCATCTCTACCAGGCTGTGGGGGGAGGGGGGATCTGCGGGCTCCAGGGGCTAACCATCCCCCCCTTCACCTCTCTGCCGGCGCGCCAGGGGTACCTTGTCGGCGAAGCACGTGGGGGGGACTGCCCCTGCCTTCTCCATCCCACATTCCAGCCCCCCTCAGTCCCCCATCCCAGTTCCCCATAGCGGGCCACGCTCGGGATACCCGTCCCTCATCTCCACTCGTTGCTTCATCAGGTAGGGGAACCCCCGCTGTGGCGCTGGGCACAGTGCCGAAAAGCAGGGCCTCACAGGCGGCCAAGTGCTCTAGGGCGGTCCCCTGCCACTGGGAGGGGGGGCTGAGCCTGCCCCTTTTCTGCCCCTTTTGCCAGCTGGCTCCCTGGGGTCCGGTTTTTGTGGCTCACTACCCTCTGGCCTCCATCCACCCCCCTTCCTACTCGCTGTCCCCGCTCTGGGGGCTGCACTTCCTGGTCCACCCCACGCCGCTCCTGGGGTCTCCCTGCTTGCAGCCTCAGCCGAACGCGCTCGAAGGTGGATGCGCGCGAGGCTGCTACTGCTCCAGTCCCTACTCGTCCTGGACTGAGCAGGGAATGTGAAAAAATGCTGCTGTCCACTTCACGTGGCTCCAGCAGCCAATCAGAGGCTGTTCTTTTTGCGCCGTCGGCGAAGGCTGCAGGTGCACCATGCTCCAAGCGCTGCAAGATTGCAGCGCTTGCTCCCGTGATGCCCTGCTCATTTCCCTGGAGGGCCGGGGGCGCGACAACAGCCCCGCCGCCCCTTGTACGGCGGAGGGCACTTCTTGATCGCCGCACTGTGACTGTGGAATTCCCTCCCAACAGAGGCTCATCTGGCCCCAGACCTCCCCTCTTTCCCAAGACCGTGTAAGACCTGGCTGTTCCGCCAGGCTTTTGGAGAGGGAGTCAGGTGATGGGTTGGTAGGGGGGAACGAATGGGTTTTGTGACTCTGCCTGGGTTGTTTTATGGATTTGATATTTTATTGTTTTAATTTTATGGTATTTATGATAGTATTTTATTATGTTATTATTTTTTAATATGTTTTGACTATGTTGTAAGCCACCCCGAGCTGCTGTGGCAGGAGAGGGCAGCTAAGAGAGAGACTAAAATAAATAAATAAATAAATACATTGTAAAACCTCTAGGGAAGGGACCTGTCTCTAATTAATTATTGTTCAGTGCCAGACACATTGCTGGTGCTATATAAATAATTAGCAATCCTATCATAAGAGAGTCAGGGTGAATCCAAGAAAAGCCAGAGGGTAAGCTGGGGTGACAGTCAGTACAGAGTGCTAGGCTAGAGCATCATGGGTGTTCTGAACCAAGGGACAGTCTGTGACAGTAACTGTGATCAGGGAGCTGCATCCGGTCAGGAGCCAAGAGATCTGAGCCAGAAGGTGAGGCAAGAAGCTGGGAGCATATGTCACAGTCCAGGTAGCTTTGGCATTGCTATGACCGCTATGTTACTCTAGCTAGCAAATAGGGACACAGGCTACTTGGCCAGTCGGTGCTTAGAGTCAAGTGCAGGGCAGGCTATATACTGGCACTATTACTCTGGAGTAGTGGAGGTGAGCAGCTTTCTACTAGAGGTAAATGCGTAGTAGATTTCCTATCTGTGGATTTTATTCTTATTTCTGGATATCAATATTTGTTTTGCTAGAAACATGTTTCACCAATACTCTTTAGGTGATATAGTGTTTATTTACTGAAATGTTTATACTGCCATATCCCGAGAGATTAGGGTGAGTTTTGATACAAAAAATCATATAAAATACACAGTTAAAATCAGATGTTTCAACTAAAACCAGTTAAAATTCCTCATTCCCCAACTACCCAAACCCCTATCCCCACATGCCAAATGCCTGACCAAGTAAAAAAAGTCTTACTTTGCTTCCAGAAGATGATCAGTCCTGGGCTGAGATGAACCTTCAAGGGGAGAGAGCTCCATAATTGTGGAGTAGATACCAGGAGCCCCTCACTATGTGCCCTTGATGTGTGAGCTTGATCAACAGATGGTAGATACAAGAGGGCCCACCTGTCTGAGCTGAGAGGCCACAAAGGGACATAGTGGAAGAGGTCCTTTTGTAGGGTAGGCCATAGCACAAGTGGTAAGAGCATGCACTTTGCATATATAAGGTCCCAGGTTCAATCCCTGATATTTCCACTTCAGGATCCCTGGTAGCACGTCTGGGGGAGGTCTCTGTTGGGCGCTTGGAGGGATCTCAAGTAGCATGCTGGGATGGCCTCTGCCAGAGACCCTGGAAGAGCTGTGACAATACTGGACTAAGATGGACCATTAGTCTGACTCAGTTAGGCAGTTTAGTTTAGGTGGTCTTTCCAATAGGAAGATATGCAGGCTTTTAGCACTGATCTGGGCTACTTCAGCTTGGGTTTGAGTCCCGTGGGTCTTTATACCTGTAACCATTTAGACACATTATGTGGTAAAATTGGGACCATATTATGATTTCCTTGAGCTTGTGAGACAACAAAGCTAGGTGGGAGGGAGAGCAACAGGCTGTCAAGTAAAACTGTAGTTCAAGTTTAACTTGACATGTTTTAACCTGGTTCCTATTTTAGATACTGGAGCTGCCTGGGTTTTTACCTAGCATGTGTGCTTTTGTGCCTGCTAAGGGAGGGGAGCAACCTAATCTAATCAGATGGTCACAGATCCTGCCAACAAGCATTCAAAAACTGCAACATCCACTTACTACTGGCCCTTTCCTCCATAGCATTAATGACTCAGAAATGCGAGTTTTGCCAGTGACTTCAATGGGTGCAGGATTGCAGCCAGAGGGCCACAAGCCACTTGGGATGCAGTTCAGCTCCCCCTGAAGTCAAAGGCTAAACTCCCATTTTTAGTGAGAGCTGGATTCCCTTACTTTGGATTAGTCCCATTGAAACCCTGCACCATAGTCATTAATACATTTTACGCTGCAGTTGCCCTGGGAACCAGAGATACTCCCCCTATTTTACAGCTGGGAAACAGAATCACTTTTCTAGCAAGGTTTTCTAATGGAAAGAAAGACTTCCGGAATCCCCCGTTTTGTGTGTGAACCCCCAACTTAATTGAATAACTTTTTATCCCCTGTACTGGTTTCAACAAAATTTAATGGAGGGACAGAAGGCCCAAAGGTAAGTTGTGATCCAAAACATTGTAGCAATAGGCACAGCTGGAGGGAAGCTATAGCCTTTTTCTAGCAAAAAGATGAGTAGATCCCACTGAGTTACATGGAACAGTGTCCCTCCAATTCAGGTGCTTGATGCACAGAGATACTTTTTTGTGCCTGAGGAAGTGGAATATGCCACTTTTGAGGTTTTGGCTATGGAATAATAATTTACATATAGCAATGCTACACAAAGCTTGGAGGCAATTGCTGGATATTGTTTTATATCCACTTTTTCATATACACTGAAACTTATTAGAAATTCCTGTTTTGCATGGTTGTCTGCTTGTTCATTTATTCATTCTTTATCAGGTTTTCTGAGTTCTGGTTAAAGTGACTTTCTTTGTTTAAGAAATTTCAGGATTCAATTCCCATATATTGCTAAATCCTAGTGGATAAAGTGTTGGACTGCGGCATAGGAGACCAGGGTTTGAATCTTGTCTTAGTTAAGAACTTACAGGGTGGCTTTGGGTAAGTCACTTTCTTTCAGCTTCAGCTCCCCATCTGTAAAATGGAAATGTTAATAGGGTTCTTATGAGAATGAACTCAGTAAGGAATGTAAAGCTCTCGACACTGAAAGGCCTATGCTTATAGAAATTATAATGATATACATTATTAACAGGAACCTGAGTTGACTGCACCAAAAAATCTTAAATTCTGCAACCAGTGAAGCCAAATTCTGCGAATTCACTGTGAGCATTAATATTTGCATAATGAACTTGATTTGCATAACTATGCATGCTGGGAAGCAAATTTGCAATAGGTTTGACATAGAATCACAACTTTGCTAATCAAACACAACTCAAATCCTCTGGAATTTCAGCACCTCCCTCACGCAAGCATAGGGCCTTCAGACCCCACCCACCCACAATTAATCTCCCAGGGGCCTAGATTCTGTGAGGATTCTGCGAGGATTGGCTGATTCTGCGAGGATTGGCTGATTCTGCGAAAATCACTGCAAATTGCAGCAACGCCGTCAACTCGGGTCCCTGATTATTAATAGCTAAGTGCACAGTACTTGGACCGGGAGGTAGGGAGGGAGGGACCCCGGTTCCAATCTTGCTTTAGCCAGAAATTCACTGGGTGACCTTGGGCCAGTCACATTATTCTCTCAGACTAACCTACCTTACAGGGTTATTGTGAGGATTAAAAGTTGTGTTAAACTGTTCTATGTAAAGCGCTCCGAGTGCCATAGCGGGGCGGGGTGTGTGTGTGCTATATAAAAATAAAGATTATTATTATTATTATTATTATGAAACCTCTGGTAACCAAACTTTTTCTTGCTTGGGTATTGCCTCCTCGGTTCTACTCCTGTGAGGTTTTTCTAGAAGAACAATAGCCTGCATAATTTCTTCCTTTGAATAAAACACTTGAATAAGCCGTAAGTACTCTTGCTGTTGTCCAAAGACGAATAATTTGTGGAGCGCACTTTTTTTCTTATCACTCTCTGCTGAAATTCCAGGTTAGTTGGGAGGAAACTGTGCCATGTTTGGTTGAATGAGGCTTGATTATTTTCCCATGCAGATTTTAAACAGTGTAACTAACAAGTTGAAATATGTCAGTTAGTTCTGATTTACACCAACATAAATTAGATCAGAATGATGCCCATCATTTTCACCATTATGGATGTCCTTCTGGGGGCTTCACCCTGCAACCACTTACTGCCAGACATACTGATTGTATCTAGTCCCATTGAAATTATTTGCGACCACTCCTGATAAGTAAACTCTCTGGCCCTTTTCAAACGAGACGCCCCCATCCATCTCCGTGCCGCTTCTCTGCATGGAGATGGGTGGAGGCGCCCGTGGGAATGCCGCGGGGGATGCATGGGGTGTGTGCGTGCTTCCGCGCTATTCCCACCTCCACCAATCACCCATGCGCGGAGCAATGGGCTCCAATGCCTGATGCTTCGTGGGTGGAGATGGGTGGAGGTGGGTACGTGCCCGTAGGAACGGGCGCACACCCACCTCCACCCACCGTGGCCGCATACCCATCCCCTCACCCACTGCCGTCCGTTTAAAAAAGGCCTCTGTGTGTCAGTCAGTTTTAGTTGAGATCTCTTTTCTCACAGTTACCGCCCCCCCTCCCCCCGGTCCATGGCAGGTGATCTTATTTAGTACAGAGATTCAGAACGGGCGCACACCCACCTCCACCCACCGTGGCCGCATACCCATCCCCTCACCCACTGCCGTCCGTTTAAAAAAGGCCTCTGTGTGTCAGTCAGTTTTAGTTGAGATCTCTTTTCTCACAGTTACCGCCCCCCCTCCCCGCCCTTTGTTCCCAAAGTCTAATAATGGAAAGAGTTCCTTTCTTTTTACTGAAGGCCAACTCCCAGCTTTTCTGATATCTATATGCCCTGACATCCAGCTTCTTGGAATCTGTTGTGCCAATGACAGGTGAAACCATGCCTTTACGTAATATTGGATTCCCAGGGAATCGGGTTACCTCTATTGCCAGTTTCAGTACTCTGAAAAATAATGAAGCTTTAGAGACTGCAGATGCTTAATGTGCTGGTCTGTACACAACAGAGTGCAACCTGGGTCAGTGACTTCTGCTCAATAATGTGTTTCCAATTTTGCAGACATGATTTGCTTTTTCTTACAATATGGATAAGCAGACTGTGTTACGTGACAGTTGTTTGAAATGCACTAGTTCTTGTTTTTTTAGACAAAATGTTAATCATTGACTGTATGGAAATTATCAAACTCTCTCTATTTCCTCCCTTTTCATGCAGAATGAAATAGAATTGCCCAGCTGTTATAAACTCCCATATTGGGAACATGAACAAAACCATTCTTTACATTTCTATGCATTCTGCTGAAGCATTATTATTATTTTTTCCCTTCAAAAATTATTTACTATGGTGTCACTGGGCAACATGATAGCACTTAGGCACATTCAGTCTTTTATTTGACTAAAATGCAGATACTGTATGTCTGACACATAGTTTTGGCGTGCAAAAATATTGGCACTTTATAGGTCTGTAAAACTATACTATATAATTGAGTCAGAGTGTCTCTTAGATCTTTATTTTACACAAATGCCTTGCATTCTGGCTGGAGGGAGAAGGAACGAATTTCTGGAAAACCATTAATGTCGGTTTTACTTTCTTCCTCTGCATAAAGCTATAATAAAATGGTGTTTTTCAATTGAGCTTAATTTTACAACTTTTTATATGGAGTGAAAAGAACTAACTTTTCAAAGTTTCTTTTGAGACTCCTGTGAGGAGGCATAAGAAAACCAAACTCCATCTTCAGTTTTACTTCAGCAACTCCAGTTTGAAGTCAGTGGGGTTACATTGGCAGAAGTTTGCCCTCGAGTGTTTTTATCTATGAGCTGGCAAGAAAATTAGCTGTAGTAACATTTCCCGTTAGTAGCACAAGTTGCCTCAATAAACTAGTTAAATTGCAGGAAGAAGGCTGTGTGATTATAGTGCAATTTAGGAGAGCTGGATTCCATTACTAATTCTGCCGCTGACTTTCAGTATGAGATCAGGCAAAACTTAACCCCTCTCTTAGGCCGCTTTTAAACATGCACTGCAAACACGCTGCATAAAATCACGCTGCGTGTAAATATTCCGCGTGTGGGATTTAGATGCGACATTTTGCGCGTTAAAGCCGGTTGCGTGTTCTTTTAAAGCCGTGCATTAAATACCTCAACATCGAGGTATTTAATTTGCGGCTTTAAAAGAACACGCAACCGGCTTTAATGCGCAAAATGTCACGTCTAAATCCCACACGCGGCATATTTACACGCAGCGTGATTTTATGCAGTGTGTTCACCATGCATATCTAAAAGCAGCCTAAGGCTGCATTCACACCAGTCACTATTTTCTCCCACCTCTTCAGTTTCTTAAAGGAGATTGTAGATCAGCATTTTCAACTGGTCCAACTTTCCGTCCTCCTGCTTTAAAAGTTAAATTAACCCACTATAGCCATGGCCTCTCCCAGATGTCCCATAGCGATGCATGGTTCTGCTCTGATTCTTTGGGGCAAACAGACTGACAGCGGGATTGATCCCTTCACACATAATGACAAATGTGTGCAAGGGAGTTAACACAATAGTTAAACCTTGATTTGCAAGTTAAACTTTTCAAATTATCCACACCAAAGCTTTTCACACAGTTAAAAAGAAAATTAAAAAAAGCAGGGGGAAGGGATTTTTTGCAGACAATGGGTAAGGCCACACGAGACATTATCCCACACTGGGCAACCTTACCTCACATTAGCCCTCAATGCAGCTGATGGCTGCCAGATGTTCGCCCACTTCCACCTTGGGGCAGGCAGCCAGCTGTTACATGATGCGTCTGCTGGAGAAGGCTGGTGACGCATTGCTGTTACTGTTGCCCCACCTGGGCAAATGTGAGTTTATTTTATTTATTTATTTGCACAATTTGATATCCCGCCCCCTCCTACCACTGGCAGCCTGGGGCGGCTAACAAGCTAAAACCCATAAATACATTTAAATGCATAAAAAATATTAACTTAGGGGTCAATAAAACAACATTAAGAGTCAGTAAAACTCACCCCAACTCTACCCACCCTCACCCGTCCTTCCCACCAAATGCCAAACGGAACAGCCATGTTTTACATTGACAGCAGAAGGACAGGAGGTCCAGTGACAAACAGGCCTCAACCGGGAGGATGTTCAACAGCTGCGGTGCTACAACTGAGAATACCCTCTCCAACATCGCCCTCCAAGAAAGTCGGGGGACTTCGAGAAGGGTGCCTCCAGCTGACTGCAGGAGCCACTCTATAACATAGACCGCTGCTGCCTTCCGTCTGGTCGGTCGATGCAGTCCTGCTGTGAGGCGAGGTCTGAGGATCAGGCCCGGAAGAGCAGGCTCATCCCAGCTGCCAAACAGATGATCGGAGGGAGGGGGACCAGAAGAGCGCACAGGCTCTCCCTGGGGGTCCCCCTCCTCCAATTAGCTGTTTAGCGGGCAGGGAGAGTGTGCACGCTCCTCTGACCCCTTTCCCCTGGTCAGCTGTTTGTCGGCTCGGGAGAGCGCATGCACTCCACTGTCCCCCAGTCAGCTTTCTAGAGGCAGTGGGCCTGATCCTGTTGAGCATTAGGAATATGGGCATGCAGCCCCATGTAGCTGGCTCCTTGACCCAATCCACGATGATGGCTGCGGGGTGGCTGCTCATTTGGCTTGCTCTTCCCACTGACCCAAAGTGTGGCGGCTGCGCTAACCCTCCCTGCGGCGGGCAGGGGAGTGGGCCCGCCCTATCTCATGTAGTTTTACCCTAAGTGTTTTGTGTGAATAAAAACATAATAAGTGCCAAACTGTGTCGGATCAGTGGTCCATCAACCCCAGCATCCTGTCTCTGTCAGTGGCCACTGTTGGTCGCTTTGGAGACAAGCTACACAAGTTAAGTGTGTGCGTGTTGAATAAAAAATTGCTTCCTTTTGTGTTTTAAATCTTCTGCCAGTTAGTTTCATGGAGTGACCCTTAGTTCTATTTGAGAGGGTAAATTACAGCTATTTACTTGTTCCATGCCACTCATGATTTTATAAACATCTATCATAGCCCCCCACAGACCTCTCTTCTCTAAGCTGAAGAGCCCTAACCTATCAGATTTCCTCATATGGAAGCTGCTCCATATCCTTGATGATTTTTGTTGCTCTTTGCACCGTTTTTTAGTTCTGCTGCATGTTTTTTGAGATGAAGCAACCGGAGCTGCACCCAATTTGTGAAGTGTGGTCGCTCCATAGATTTATATAGCGGCATTTTCTGCTTTATTTTCGATCCTTTTCTGAATAATTCCTAACATTCCATTTGCCTTTTTGACTGCTGCACACCGAGCTGAGGTCTTCAGTGAATTGCCCATGATGACCCCAATGATGCAGCCTCTCCTGTGGGAGTAGGTGTTATTATACTCTGAGGTGCCTAAATGCAAGAGCCCATGGAAGGGCAATGTAGTGTTCTGTGTCTGTAGAGAATTGCTTGGCTCTCTTCAGCTGTAAGAGCTTATAGCGGTTGTATGATCAATTTCAATTTTTAAAACCATCTGTTTGACTTTGCTGCAGGATTCCAAGCAAGCCCCACAAACACTGACTCTCTCACTTTCTTTAGGGGAGGTCTCCATCAGGATTTCCTTTCTTTTTAATTGGGTGTGTAGGGCCAGATGGTGGTATTGAGACTCGCTGTCGATGACTGGGGGTTGCGATGTGGTGGGGGAACAATTGGCTGCCTCAGCCAAACTTTTTCCTGGAAGTTTGGGGGGTGGGGGGAGTGAGCTCTATCACTCTGCAAAGAGGTACAACATATACTTTCAATCAGCTTGCAACAGATGGCCATAAGTTGCTGCAGGACAAGAACCAGGGAAGAGGAATGTGCTCGGTAAGTCCTTGTAGTGTGTGCACTATGCAGCCTGCTGAGAAGCATAACAAGCAGGCAAGCATCTGGCTCTTTAAGAGGCCAGGTGACTAATGAGCCAATTGAGGTGGCTGATTGACCCCAGCTGAGAGCTGCAGGAAGGGTGCTAGTAGGGATGGGAAATGTATTGAAAATCGGGATCCGTTCAAAATCAGACCGACCTGACTTCCAATCCAATTTTAGAACATATTATTTGGGATTGGATTCCTATCACTACTGCCTAAATCCAGTGTCTTCGCCCAGCTCTGCCTCCCCTGGACCCCTGCCAGGCCTGGCTGTGGGCAGGTGTCATGGGGAGGCAGAGTTGGGGATAGAGAGGCGTGCAGGGGTGGGGAGGAGGGGTAGTTCCTCCTAGGACCCCTGCCCAGCACCTGCCTCTCCCAGACCTGTGACTGCCTGCCCCAGTGCCTGCCCCAGCAGCACAGGGACGGGCAGGAATCTGGCGGAGGTGTGTGGTGCCGAGCAGGGGTGCTGGGAGGCAGAGTTGGCTGGGTGGGGAGGAAGAGGGGGGTAGTTAATTAACTTTTTTCCCTTAGGCTCTGGAGCCTTCTCAGGGCTGCCACCGGGCAGAAATACTAAAGAAAACTGTGCATGAACAAAATGGCCACCATGGGTGTTCTGCGCATGCACAGCCATTTTCCAAAATGGCTCCAGCAGCATCGGCTAAAGGTAATAACTAGTTGAAGGCAATAACCAGGAAATAACAGCTGAAGGCCATAACCAGGAAGCTTGGAGGAGATTGCCAGGAAGAAAGTGTACGAGTTGGGCTTGAGAAGCTGGCTGGACAAGGCAGTGCAGCACCATGGAGGAAGATGTAAAACAGGACAAGGGGGCTTAAGAAGCCAAAAACAAGGTGTAGTAGCAGACTGAGGGACCTGCAGCAGGAAGCCAAGTGAGGAGCTTGCCTGTAAGGCTAGAAAGGTGTCAAAGAATTGGGGAAGAGCTCCCCTCCAATTAGGAACTTGGCTAAAAGCCCAGTGTGACACTCGTCACAGGAAGGAAGGACAGAAGGCCTTGTATTGACATTTGTACTGCTGGGATTGAGCACTCTTCTTCTTGTAACTGTAGCACTTGGGGAAGAGAACCTGAATGGTGTAGCTGATTAGGGGAGCAGATCCTGAAGAGATTTGGGGCAGGAGGTATGTTGTAATGTTTATACAGCTCAACTGATCAATGCAGGGGAGGATTGAGGTAAGTTTTGGCTTGACTTTGTTCTTCTCTCCTCCCCCACCATGCTCTTTGGGATGGGTATACCTTCTACTAGCACTGCAGGCCTGAAGAGGGTCTTCCACTAAGGCCTCGATCCTGCAAAAAGCAATATTTAACTTTATACAAGTAATTGAGCTCCTTTCTGAAGTTAAACCCATGTGGATGTCTTTGCAGGAACTCCACTTTATAATGCATAAGGATGATAGTGAAGTATCTGGAAAGGGTTCAAGGAAATGCCATGCACCCTCTTCCCATTCCACTGTACACCTCCCTGCACAGGGTCACTCTATAGTCTGTACTTTTATACACCATGGGTGCAATCCTGTGGTAAGCGTAAGCGCACCTCATGAACAGCAGGACCACGCAAGGCAAAGGCACAGTCCAGGCTGATGCTTCCCTCGACCCCCCCACAACACACACACAGCAGCCTGGAGGATGGAGCAAGAACTATGCCTGCTTCATCCCCCGGGCCACGGTGTGTGTGCGCTCGGGGGTTGCATCAGCCCCAGCTGCGCCTTTGTCCCGCATGGCTCTGCTGTTCGTGCGGTGCACATACATACCTGAGCACACATGTTCACAGCTTGCAGTGCAAGTAGTAGTCAGTGTAAGTGGCCCATAGGATTGCACCCCAAATGTATAAAGAGAGAGATTTCTCTGCATTGCATTAATGTTGTTAGAATAGTTGCACTTGGATGTTTTTGTCCTGAGCAGCGGAGCTCAACTTTATTTTATCAACTAATAAGCAATCTCAACTTTCTTTAGTAGTAATCATATCAGTGACTAGATGATTCAGTAAAGAGAAATCTGCTGACAGCGATCTAGGGGCACAGAGGGTGTTTTCAGACGTTACGGTGCCGGTTGGCCCCGTCCCGAAAACAATCGATTCATCCCCCGCCGGGATGACCCCGTCACGCCGTAGCAGACGGGGATCCCGGCGGGGAATCCGGGAGGGGGCGGGGCCGCATGGCACAACATGCGGCCACACGGCCCCGCCCCCTCCATGCTCCCCGACACCTGCCCTCTGGGTAGACAGGCGGGCGGCGGGGCCAATGCGGCTGCAGCGTCTGGCCGAAATCGCCACGGCCCGGGATCCAGCCGATGATCCCGGGCTGTGGCGCCCGACCAGACGTGACTTTTCTTTGATCCCCGCTGGGGATCACTTTCACCACGCTTCCCGGGGAATTGGTGCGGCTAGCCTGGGAAGCGTGGTTGAAATTGACCCCATGTGCCGATTGAGCGTGGAGAACATCTGGCGGCCGTCAAACAGACGTTCGAGGCACAGTGACCACAGGTGGGTATTTACCGTGGTTCACTGTGATCTCGTAACGTCTGAAAATACCCCGAGTCTGAGTAAGAACATTAGCTAGATTAATTAATTTGTGTAGAATTAATGATGAAGTATCTAGGTAAACATATAAACCCAAGCTGAGCAAGCTGGTAGTCTAGCACTCGCCAGTATTGAATGGCCTGATTGTATTTGGTGTCCTGAATTATTCCAAGCCTGTGGGGTTTGAATCAAGTAGCGAAGACTGAGCTGAAACGAATATTCATAGCAAATACCGTATTCAGTGATTTCGCTCACTTCAGATCGGGTCTGACAAAATTGATAAGAGTTTTCATTCATTCCTGCTTCATTTGCAGAGATGAATATCCACCAGCAGAGGAGGGGTTAAACGTGACTGAAGTGGTAGATAGATTATCTTGACATTGTATTGAACAGAAGTGAGATGGTCAAGGTGAGAGCAGGGAAGACCAGTAAGAAGGAGCTTGTGATAGTCAAGCAAGAGATGACTAAATCATGCTGTTTTTGCCCCCTATTCACCTTCACCTTCTGCTGCTGGAACCAGTGACACTTAAGGTCTGAGTCATTGCTATGGGCTGGTGTGTGAAGGCTGATACTTGCTACAGAGCTGACTGTAAACAGCACAGATTTGTTGTACGCCTGTCTTGTCTGAAGCACGTTTGGGTCCTGAATTTGGACCTGTGCTATCTGTGCGATCTGTACTCCTCTCTTCAAGGGGGTCTTGCAAAAATCGACTCCATCTATGAAGACAGGCAGTTATGTACAAACCAGAACTACGTTTGGCCTGCTGTGTAAGCAGATGTTGCAGCCTGTTCAGAGAATATTCTGAACAGACAAATATTGGGAGCACTTTTTCTTTTTTTTAAATCAAGCTTTATAAACATCATTTTCCTAAAACGCTTGTTTGTCATGGATTCTTCTGTCTATGGACATTTTCAAACGACACACACCCATGCATGCCCATGCATGGCGATGCGTGGGTGTGTCTCATTTGCACAGCCACGGCCTAGAGGTGGGCATGCGTGTGAGCTCCTGCATACCACACATCCTTACCCACCTCCACCCATTGCCCCTGCATGGAGCCTTCCAGCCTGAGGAAATTAAAGCGGGGAGGGAGGAGGAAGCCACACGATTCCTTGTCCAGCTTTCTTACCTTGTTTGGACCTGGTAGCTGTCTTGGTGGGGAAAGCTTCTTGATTGCAAATTTTCAGGAATGGGAGGGGGTGAGCAGGAGGGGGGGGCAGACTCAGCTGATATCACAGCATTCTATTGGCTAGCAGGACTCAGCCAATAGAATGCTGAAAAGTTGTGAGCCTGCCTCTTCCCCTCAGCTCTCCTCCCTCCCATCTGAAAATCCTTTCCAGATGGGAGAGGGGAGAGCAGGATGGAGGGGGCAGATCATCGTTCTGTTGACTAGCAGAAGTGTGAACACCTAATAAAATGCTGAAAAGGACCCATGTTTCCTCCTCTCCCCCCCCCTCCCCCCCCCCCCCCCCCCCCCCCCCCCCCCCCCCCTCTCTTCCCCCCCCCCTNCCCGGTTCAGCACCAGAATATTGATGACACTGCATGCCCTGAAACCCCCTCACGATTTCCCCTAACGGCTGCATATAGATGTTAAACAAGAGGGGGGACAGAATGGCACTCTACGGGACTCTACACATGAGGTCCCGGGGGGAAGAACGTACACTCCCCCAAGACCACCCGGTGAGTTCTCCTGGCCAGGAATGAACAAAACCAGTCCAAGACCGTCCTGCCAATCCCAGCATGATCCCACAGGTGAGTCACCAACACTTCATGATCGACTGTGTTGAATGCAGCCGAAAGGTCTAGCAGGACCAATAAGGTCCGACGACCCTGGTCCAGTGCCAGACAGAGATCGTCAACCAAGGCTACCAATGCAATTTCCGTACCATACCCAGGTCGAAACCCAGACTGAGAGGGATCAAGGAAACCGGTGTGGTCAAGATGTTCCTGGAGCTGCCGTGCCACTGCCTGTTCAATAACCTTCCCTAAAAAGGGGAGGTTAGAGACCGGCCAATAACTGGCAGGAGCATCAGCGTCAAGAGATGGTTTCTTGAGCAGGGTCCTGACCACAACCTCTTTCAGGCAATCAGGCACCCTGCCCTCCCTAAGGCAGGCACTAACCACTTCAATAGGCAATGAATTTACTTCAATAGGCAATGAATAGAACTGAAATGAATACCAAATTTTATATTCATTAATATTATTCACCTATTTGGCAACTATCTGAATAAATGCAACTGAAATTAAATTCATTTCTGGTTTTTCAGATACTTTGTTTAATTTGTTTATTTTGGTTTGAATATTTGGTTATCTGTCCAGATAACTAAATCAAAATATCCAAAGCGAATATCCAAAATAAATGAACTAAGTGGAAATGAATAGTTGGGTGTATCCACCTTGTTTGGATAGATGTGAAGTGGGCAAATTAATTGAATACATTGTCTTTTTTTAGATTATTCATTTTATTTCTAGAAATGAACTTGGCTCACCATGAAGCATATAGAAGCTGGCATACAACTGTGCTCCAAATCAAGAGTCAAAATTCCAGTTTCTCTCAATACTGAACTCTAGGTTAGAAAAAGAAAGTAGAGTTTAGCCACTAGGCGTTCGAAAATCACCTTTGCAAGCTTGAATGAAGGTTAGCAATTATTTGAGTTGCTTGCGTGCCTGGAGTTGCATTACATTTGTCGCTTTATTTTTAGCCATTTTCTAAAGCCTGTGGGAAGTAGGCAACCAGCTGTATTTTTTTATCTTGATACAAAAGAGTATCTAATAGAATCATGTGCGAACAAATCTTATTTATTTATGTATTTTGGGTTTCTTCCATTCCGCTCTCTCCTGCCTTAATTATTATAGATGTTTTTAATCTATAAACGAAAGGTTATTTTAAGTAGGAAACTGATTATATTTAATATGACAGAAAACTTTCTGCAAAGAAGTTAAGTAGAGTATATTTTCCCAAAACAAGCAGTGCCATAAGAACATAAGTAGTGCCATACTGAGTCAGACCACTGACCCATCAAGCCCAGCACCCTGTCCTATGACAATGGCCAATCTCGATTACATGGAAGAAGAACGTCACAACGGGCAATCCATTCCCCATTGTTCACTCCCAGCTCCCAACAGTAAGAAGTTCATCCTGTAAGCTACTTGGTTAATAGTCATTAATGGACCTACTCTCTAAGAACTTATCTAGTCCTTTTTTAAACCTAGCTATACTACTGGCCCTGACAATGTCCTCTGGCACCAAATTCCATAGGTTAATTATGGGTTGAGTGAAAAAGTACTTCCTTTTATTTGTTTTAAATCTGCCAGCAGCTAGTTTCATGGAGGGTCCTCTAGTTCTAGTACTATTTGAGAGGGTAAATAATCGTTCCCTATCTACTCATTCCATACCACTCAAGTTTTTATAAACCTCTATCATGTCCCCTCTCAGTCTTCCCTTCTCTAAGCTGAAGAGACCTAGCTTGTCAAACCTCTCTTTATACGGAAGCCGTTCCATACGCTTTATAATTCTCGTTGTCCTTCTCTGTACCTTTTCTAGTTGAGCTATGTCTTTTTTGACATGGGGCGACCAGAACTGCACACAATATTCCAAGTGCCGTCGTACCATCGATTTGTATAGAGGCATTATGACATTCTCAGTTTTATTCTCTTATCTCTTTGTGAATAACTCCTAACATTCTGTTTGCTTTTTTGACTGCTGCTGCACTTTGGGCTGAGGATTTCAGTGTATTGTCCACAATCACTCCCAGATCCTTTTCCTAAGCGGTAACTAGGGGTGGGAAAACCGGATCTTCCAGTATCCGATAATGCCGGTACTGGGCGTACCGGCATTATCGGATTCAACCCGATATCCGGGAAACCGGCCCGTTTCCCGGATTCCCGGTACCAGATTTTTTTGTTACAAAAAACCCCCCGCGTTGTTGTAAAAAACCCCCGCGTTTCCCTCCCCCTCCCAGGCTGCGCGGGTTGAAGGGGGGACACCCCCCACCCACCCTGCCCAGCCTGGATTTAAACAAAAAAATTCCCCTAAGTGTCCCCTACTGCGGCTCCGGGCCGCCGCCGGCAACCCAGAACCAGCCCACCAGCACCAGCGGCCGTCCCAGCAGCAGCCGGTAAGTATTAAGTACGTGTACTGTATGATCCCTGGGGTGGGGGTGGGGTTTAACACCCCCCCACCCCAGGGATCACCCTACTTCCAAGTTCCCACCCAGGGATCGTACCTTCCTTGAGCTCCGACGGTCGGGAGGCTTCAGCGCCGGCTATGGCTGCCGGCTTCAGACGCTAGTAGGCCTTCCGAGCAACTTCCGGGTTTCCCCGGAAGGCCTATTAGCGTCTGAAGCCGGCAGCCATAGCCGGCGCTGAAGCCTCCGGACCGCCGGAGCTCAAGGAAGGTACGATCCCTGGGTGGGAACTTGGAAGTAGGGTGATCCCTGGGGTGGGGGGGTGTTAAACCCCACCCCACCCCCAGGGATCATACAGTACACGTACTTAATACTTACCGGCTGCTGCTGGGACGGCCGCTGGTGCTGGTGGGCTGGCTCTGGGTTGC
>QEPC01014540.1:457953-482126 GCA_003113815.1 Sphenodon punctatus
GGGAGGGGGAGGGGGGAGGAATTTTTTTATTCCATTGATTTCAATGGGGACAGTGCCCCATTGAAATCAATGGAATAAATCCGGTACTGGTATACCGAATTTAATCCGGGAATCCGGTTTTTTGAAAACCGGAATCCGGTAAATCCGGTACCCGGTAATTGCGCTGGTGTCCCACCTCTAGCGGTAACTCCTAGCTTAGTACCCAGCATTGTGTATTGATAGTTTGGGTTATTTTTCCCTATGTGCATCACTTTGCACGTGTGTACATTAAATCTCATCTGTAATTTAGATGCCCAGGCACCCAGTTTCATAAGATCCTGTTGCAGTTCTTCAGTCTGCTCGTGTTTTAACTATCTTGAATAACTTGGTGTCATCTGCAGATTTAATCACCTCACTCTTAGCACCCTTTTCCAGATCATTAATGAATACATTAAACAGCACCGGTCCCAATACAGATCTCTGGGTCACACCACTTTTTACATCTCTCCATTGTGAAAACTGACCATTCGGTTCTACTCTTTGCTTCCTATCCGTTAACTTGTTACCAATTCATAGTAAGACACTACCTCCTATCCCATAACTTTTTAATTTTCTCAAGAGTCTTTTATGTGGGACCTTATCAAATGCTTTCTGGAAATCCAGGTACACTATATCTACCGGGTCTCCCTTGTCCACATGCTTATTTACACCCTCAAAGAATTCCAACAGATTAGTGAGGCATGACTTACCTTTGCTAAATCCGTGTTGACTTTTCCTCATTAAGCCATGTTTATCAACATGCCCAGCAATTCTGTTCTTAATGATAGGGGATAAATAATTCAGCATTACTATGGTTTGCGTGTCCACGTTGGTGGAGGTACCTTCATGTTGTAATAGTCATAATTGCTGTTCATTTTTGTCATTTCATTGCTCTCATTTCCTCCTTTGAATTAATTCTCCATCTTTCAGGGTCCAATCAACCGCATATGCAAGATGTTGATGATCTCTGCTTGGAAATCAACAGGGGAAATTGTATCCTGATGATTTTATTAGATCTTTCAGTGGCCTTTCATACCGTTGACCATCGGGTGTTGTTGACACAGCTGCAGGACGTGGCTGGGATGCATGGGACAGCTCTTGAATGGTTCCGCTCATTCCTGACTGGGAGAACCCAGAGGGTGGTGATGGGTGGTGACTTGTCATCCCCTTGGGAGCTCCCTTGTGGGGTCCTGCAGGATTCCATCTTGTCCTCGCTCCTGTTCAATGTGTATCTGAGTCCCCTGGGCGAGATCATTCAGTGATTTGGAGTGAGGTTCCATCAATATGCGGATGACACCAAGCTCTATCTCTCCTTTTTATCTAATCCAAGTCCTGCAGTCAAGGTGCTTACCTGGTGCCTGGATGCTATTTGGGACTGGTTAGTCAATTGAAGCTGAATCCAGACAAGACTGAGGTGGTGATGGTTGGCCGATCTTCTGGCTTGTGGGAAGTAGGAACCCCTGTTATTGATGGAGTCCAACCTCCCTTGGTCACTCAGATTTGCAGCCTTGGAGTGCTTTTGGATCCACTTCTGCACCTGAATTGTCAGGTTGCGGCGGTGGCCAGGAGCGCTTTTTACCAACTTTATCTGGTGAGAAGGCTGTGGCCTTTTCTGTCCGATTCGGATCTGACCACTGTCATCCATGCCTTCATAACCTCAAGACTAGACTACTGCAATGTGCTCTGCGTGGGGCTGCACTTGGTGCAGAACGCGGTAGCCCGCCTTCTGTCAGGGCTGTGTTGCTGGGAGCACATTACACCTGTGCTCCAGAGTCTGCACTGTCTGCCAGTAACTTTCTGGGTATAATTCAAGGTGCTGGTTGTAACCTATAAAGCCCTAAATGGTTTGTGCCCCAGGTATCTGAAAGACCGCCTCTTCCCCTATGTCCTGGCATGGCCTCTGAGGTCGGTTGAGGGCGTCCTCTTGTGAGTGCCTATTGCCCATGAAGTTGCTACAATGAGGGAGTGCAGGGAGGCGTTCTTGGTTGTTGTCCCACAAATATGGAACTCCCGCCCATTGGAAGTCCACCTAAGCCTGAGCCTGTTTGTCTTCTGGAGGAGATGTAAGACCTTTTTGTTTGGCCAGGCATTTGGCAGGCAGGAATAGGGTTGGGTGGGTTTGGGTAGAGGGGAGGAGGATTGGTGGGGTGGGTGAGTGGTTGGTTGGTGGGGATGATGTTGGAGTTTTAAGGGATTTTAATGTATTTTATTGTGTTCTATATCTCGACGTTGTAAGCAGCCCTGAGTCTTTGGAAAGGGCGGGGTAAAAATGTAAAATAAATAAATGTTAGTCCTGTCTCTAAGGACTTGATCATGCATGGCACTGAATATTTTACCTTGGGGGCAGGGGGAGGAGGGGAGGTAATGTGGCCCATGAGATAATGTGGTCCAATTTGCTGTTTTCCTGACGATGCAGAAACTTACTGGGTTTTGTGACAATTCATTTGGGTTCCCATTTGGGAATGCCGTTTAGTATTTCCAGTAGTTGGTTTGCATTTCTGTCAGCCAGAAATGATGAAAGTGTAAAATGTTCGAAAGGGGTGGAAATTTGTCAGCAGATTTACAGAAAGTAGCAAATGGGTGAAACTTGTCAAAGCATTTAAATTCCCACAAAAACCTGTCAATTCAGGACCTGCTGATTCATTCCAACACTACTCAGAACCGAGAAGGCTGTTTTTTGGGGAAATTTTTTTGTAAATGAAGCAAACAAATTCAGCTTTTATTTTTAAAAATTATAATAAATCTCATGATTTTAAGCCAATTTTTTCAGGACACACATCACACGCAGCCAGGCCCCTCACTCATGTGCTTGAGTGTAAATTGCCTTTTGCAGGTAGCAGGCTTGGCTCAAAGGGCTAATCCCCTTCCAAGTGGTTGTTCTTTCCAGAATATTAAGCAGGTGACATCAACATCATCTTATCTTCTCCCCCACCCCTTGTCCCATGGCCGAAAATCTCCTAAACTAGTAATGTCTAGGGTTCATGTTGGTTTGAAGTGCAGTGTGACCCACTAACTAGGGCTGCACCGAATAGGCCATGCAAGTACTCTGATCGAGTTCCGAAGTTCCAAGTACCCAGACTGGGTATTCATCTGAAACTGAACTTTTTCTGAGGACCTGGAATTCAGAACTCTGGACCTCAGAAATCCTCGTAATTCAGAACCTTTTGACTCATGAAGGTGCTACCAGCCAGCCCAGCAGGCATAACAAACACACACAAGAAACCAGATATGCCTCCCCCCAAAAGCCTCCATTGTGCACACTTATGCAAGGCAAGCCCCCTCCCCACACACCATAAATGAATTAACCAGAAAAAAGTATTTCCCCTGTGCCCCGGCTGGTCACATCTTGGCAAAATATTTGAACCCACAGCCAAAGCAGTGCCCAGAAAAGCAGACTAGCAAGCGTGGGACAATCACTCAAAAAGACAAACCCATAAAAGTGCAACTGCGTACAGAAATAAAAAAAACTCCCAGCAGTAGTGTACCCACAGCATGGCCCACCATCAGCGGCGCACCCACTTTAAAATCATTATGCCAGCCAAACAGTGCCCAGAAAAGCAGGTTAGCAAGAGTGGGACAATCGCTCAAGAACACAAACCCACAAAAGTGCAACTGCATGCAGAAAGCCAAAAAAAGCCAGCCCAGTAGACATAACACCCACAAGAAAGAAACCAGACATTCACACACATACCCCCCACAAAAAAACCTCAATTGTGCCTGCCCAGTGCCCACCTATGCAAGGCAAGCCCCCTTCCCACACACCATATTATTTTAACCAGAAAGAAAGTATATCTCCTCTGTGTCCCTGCTCAGTGGCCAGTCACATCTTGGCAAAGTTGAACCTGCAGACAAAGTACAGTCATGCTGCCCACAAAAACCACAGCAAAAGTGATCCCTCTCTGGCCTCTATGGTGCCAACTTGCCAACCAGCAGTGCAAGCAGCAGCAGCACCCACTTTAAATATTAGGCACTGGTGGCAAGGTAACTTGGACAGTCCAGGGGAAGTGAAACAAGGCAGAGATGCCTCTGGCCTACATGGTGCCAAGTAGCAGCAGTGTGGCACCCATTTTTTATTTTTTTTAAAATCATGACATGGTGGAAACAAGTAACCCCTGCCCCCCAGCATTACCCCTATGGCCAGGCCAGGCACCCCTTCCCCAAACTTACTACTTACAGATCAGCAGTGCAGCACACAGCCAAATTCACCAAAGAGAATGGAAAATGGCTGTACAGTCACTTTTATTTTTCCCCTGCCAGCCAATCAAAACCTGTCCTGTGGCTTGTCCATCACTCAACTGCCCCCTCCCATACTCCCCTCCTACCAAGTATGGCACTAAGTTTCATTTTCTAGCTTGGAGAAGTTAGGGTCAACTGTCTGGGTCACTCCAGCCACGAATGCAATGGTGCCAGCACTCGATCGAGGTTTCCCAAGTTTTCTGGGGACTGGTCTTGGTACCCAGAACTTCGGAACTCGGAAATTCAGAACTGGGGAACGGAATCCCCGATGAATTCCGAAGTTTTCCGAGGACTGAGTTTCAGCACTACCACTAACTGTGGCTCAGAACTGGGGAGCAAAGTTAATGGTCAAGGCTGTGCAGCCCTTTCTATTATTATTATTAATTATTATTATTATTATTATTAGCATTTATACAGCGCCAGCGATGTACCCAGCGCTTTACAAAGAATAAGCCCGAGGGCTTACAATCTAAAGCCAGGGGGAGAGGAGACAGGGAAGGGGGAACAGAGGGAGAGACAAGGGATGCAACATTCATGAGGATGCGAGAGCTCAGGTACTGTGAGGGGACACGGGGTTGTTGCGGGAAGGACCCACAGACCTGGCACTACCCACACGTCCAACACCCACTCTGCAAGTACTCCCAGGAGGGAGAGATGCCACGCAATTGTTTGTGTGGAAAAAGTACCCCTCAGCTTGTAAGGCGGCCAAATGTCCTAACAAGGACGAGGCCGTATCATCACAGGGGCGCGACACTCAGCAAGTGACGTGTGCAAGCTCCCCCACGCTCCACAGGGGGATGAATCCCTGCTCGCACCACTCTCACCCCCACTCACGCTGTGAAGGGTTAGTTCCCCAAGTGTCAGGAATATCCGTGCGGGAAGGGAAATACCTGGGAGGGAGAGAGGGAGAAAGGGGCAGAGTCCCCACACCTTGGAATAGGGAAGGGATAAGGGGGACCACGAGGCAGATGGGTTAGTGTTCGCCCTAACTTCTCCTATACAAGAATCCCATATCTTTCACACACGCAGGCACTCACTGTTCTCTCACCGCTCACTCCAACACTCTCACCCTCACCTTAGTTTCTAATGGCTCAAACAGTTCACCAGAATCACAACGGCCAGCTTCGCAGCTTTGCTGATCGCCGGCACTGGAGAGACTGGGGCTTTCCCTTAAATCCCCTTAGCTCTGCCCCCCGTACGTCTGCAGGCGTGCGGAGCGGCGCAACGTCGGTCCTGGCTCCGCCCCTTTGCTCCATGATGGTGTCGGGGCTACAGCTGGTGCCTGGCCGGAAGTCCCGGTGTGGAGGGACCCATCTCCTGCATCCCCTGACGGCGCGTCTCTGTTTCCCTCCCTGCTGCCCGGAGGGGGCATTCCTGGTATGCGCCTCCGGTTTGTCCCAGCCTGGGGCCCCTTCCTACCCCCTGCCCTAGGGAAGCGCCGGCGTGCATGCCCCGTTCGTCGCTGCGCCCTGGCCCTGACAGGTACCCGTTCTTGGCTTGGTTTCTAGAAATGACACCTTTCCTGAAACTTTTACCCAGAAAGGGGTGGGGCCATGCCAAAAGGGATGGGGCAAAGGGACTCTCCTGTCTCTTTCTGACATGTCCTGATTAGAAGCAGACAGATTTATTGGAGACAATGAGAGTTTTCAGATGAGATGCTACCCTGCATGGCCACCCATGAGCCTCAGATCCGACCGTCTGAAGGTAGAGCAGCTGGATGTGTGTTCCCGCGAACCACGTAGCACCCACTCTCAGGTAGGGGTGTGCAATTCATGTAAGTTTTATAATAACATAAATGAAAATGCCCATTTCTGTTTGTTATTAAAAACATTAAAAAATGTAACAATGAAATGTTTTTTGTTTATGTTATTTTCTTAATGTTTTTTTGGGCAGCCTGGCACATGGCTCAGGCTGCACAACAGGTGCAACGGGGAGTGAGCCCAAAATGGCTGGGTAAGATTGACGTCTCTGCTGGCCAGTTGGCAGTGCAGACTGCACACAGACCCTTGCAATAGAGATGATATTGGTCTTTGCCTACGCATGCTTGTAACAGTCAGGGGACCTTGGGGGGCACAGGGAGCTTATAGAAACTCAGGGCACATAGAGCTCTGTACCTGTGGCTAGCTGGTTGTTGCTCTGTGCATCCAGTGTTTCGCAGGCTTGGCTCTTGTGCGTGTGTGTGTGTGTAAACTGTTCAGTGTGCCTTGTGCAGCTTTTTAGCCACATTCTTAGGCACAAAAATAGACCTCTCTCTTCCCATTTCCATATCCCCAGTCCCCTTCAATTACATATTCCTAACTCTGTGTGTTCCTGCAAGCTGATAATGCCCTGTCATAACTTCGGGGTGCCTGCAAAGACCAACAAAGCCTGTGCCACTGCCTGCCCGCCCACTGCTCCTTTGCTCTGCCTGCCTCCTGCTGCTGCCCAAAAGTTGATCTCTTTCTGTCAGATGCGCTGCCTCTCTGGGGCGATTGCTGCTGCAAACTGATGATGCTCTGCCACATGTTGGGCTACTGCTCCTCCATTCTGTGATGATGGTCTCTTTTCTCTCCCTCATGACTCCTGCCCCCTGGCATGCTCTCAGAAGCTCTTGAAGCTACGACCTGCTAGCTAGTTGGGAGAGTAAGTCTTCTCCTCTCCTTTGCCAGTCCCTGCTATTTCAGCACCCAGTGCTTGCCAGATGTGTCTGCTCTGTCCTGTCCACCTGCTGTGTGGCAGTCTCATATTTCTGCCTCCCAGGGGCTTTCTCTTCAACTAGAAGCCTTGCCATACTTGGGGCATCACCATCTCCCTCTCTGCTAGTCCCTGCTGCTTCAGTGCACAGTGCCCTTTGCCTGCCAGTTTCTCTGTCCTGTGTCTGCCTGCTGCGTGCTAATTTCACACTGACATTTTGCCTCCCAGGGACTTTCTCTTGGACTCGAGGCCTTGCCATACTTGGGGAACCACCGTCTCCTCCTGTGTAAGTGCCTGGCTGCTTCAGTGCCCAGCACCCGCTATATGCCCGTGTTTGCTTTGTCCTCTCCCCAGCTGCTGCGTACCAATCTCTCGCTGATATTTCTGCCACCCTGGGGCAACCTTGGCAAACTTGGGGGAGGGACAGTGTCAGCGAGGCACTTTTGGAAGCACTTTTGGAAGGCAAGAAAACTAAAAGTTTTGGTTTTACATTATTGATTTTTTTAAAAAATTCATTTTTAATAACCAACAAAAATGGGCATTTTCATTTGTTGTTATAAAAACATAAATGAATCATATTTTAAAAACAAAAAACAAAACTGATTTTTTTCTGGTACACACCCAAACTCTCAGCTGCTCACGGAGCCATGCAGGACAAGCCAAATGTGTGGCAGCTGCCTTGGTGGCTGCAGTAACCATGCTGGGAGCTGCCCGTTTGTTTCAGTTCCCACATCCTCCACATATGTGGCTGCTCTGTGGCAGAGCCACGCAGTAGCCATGAACCACCCCTGGTCGACTTGCTTGTCTGAAAACACCCAACATTCACAGCAGAATATGTGAGACCTAAGCCCCAGGGAAAGAAAGAAATAGAAATATATATTTTAAATAAATAAATTTGTTCCAGCTCTAATATCTAGCAGTATATTTACAGCAACTAGGAAATGCAATTAACATAATAAAATAATCTTGAATGGTTCTAAAATGGAAAATTAAAGGCGATTCAATGTTTTTAAAAAAGGAAAAAAATATGATCAATGGACATACTGAAAATGATTACCCAAATATTCATCAGGGCCGCACTTAGGATCTGGCAACATAAGCACCTGCGCAAGGCAGCAGATTTTGGAGGGTTGAGGGCTTCAGTTCTTAGCCCACACCCACCTGGTCCCGGCGCCCCCTCCTGCTGCTGCAACCACACTGCCTCACCCGCACCACCAGCAGCCTGGTCCATCCCCATCTGGAGCACCCGCCGCCATTGTCTCCCTCCCTGCCCAGATGGCAACTCGTGCATGCAACAGAGCTTGGGGGGTGGGTGGGAGCTGGAGTTTCCTAGGGGCACTAAAATCCTAAGTCCAGCCCTGGTATTCATCCATTGCTATGAGCTACTGCATTTGTGCCCACTGAGTCATGATTGTCTGAAAAATAAATCTTGGTGTGTGTGTGTATAGTTATACATGCATGTACAAAAGGAAATAAGAATGATTTCTTCACTTCCCCTTGCCAGCAAATTTTAGGACACAAGAGTAGAGCTTGAGTGCTCTCAAATTCACTTGCTGTTGACAGAAATATAATTTTCTCATTTGTGTATTGATCAGTTTTTTTCATTTAGACTAAAGCAAAGAGAATAGAGAAGTTTCAATGGAAGAACACACCGGACTGTTTCTAATTGTTGGCAGCCTTTCACAGGAAATCTGGGACGCATGTTTTTGTTGAAGCCTTAAGTGAAAATTTTATTACTGGGTTGCTACTGTACCTGCCCTATCATCAAAGGAAGACAGTTCAAGAGGCTATTGCAATCGGGCCCTTCCCAGCACAAAGTTAGTGTAATGTACTCTCTCCTGAAAAATAGTCTTGCCAACATTAGAATGCTAATCTACACTTGATCTTATGCTTGGATGCTTTCTTTTATGTCCAAGTGTGTTTTCTCTCCTTTGTGCCCATCAACTCCTTTTAGTGTAACAGCACCTATCTGCATGCATATGAAGAGAAGAATGTGACGCTCTCCTCCGGTCTGCAAATCACAGCTGCATATTTGTCGGCTTTGACTGTTAGAAGACTTCTGCTGATTGTAATAGAGACAATCTGCTTTTAATTTAAAGCACTCCCCAAAGAAAGAGGAAGCTGGCAGCTTGGATATCCAGCAGCATTCATGTGTGAAGCTTCTGTATTTCCTAGAATCTGCATTGTTGGAGGAGAGGAGATTTTTTAAATTAGTCAAATAGAAGAGATTTTAAATGGAGCAAAGAAAGAACTTCTGGGGTCAGCCCATCTACGAATTCTGTACCAAGTCAAGCTTTCTTGTTTGAACTTTCATAACTAACAAACGTGACCTATGACCCTATGACCCGTGGGCCAAATCTTGCCCACAGTTGGTTTTGTTTTATTTGGCCCCTTGCTAGATCTTGGATGTATCCCATGGACCTAAGTTCCAGTCCTAAAGCCCTAAAGCCTGAACTCAGGGGAAGGGAGCAAGGATGAGGGCCTGTTCTCAAATGTAGAGAATGGATCCATGGCATACATCCATGATCAGGGCCCTCCCCTTGCTTTCCCCATCCTGAGCACATTCTTTTAAGCACCCTAGCCCCCAACTGACCTACAGTGTCTGTACTAATTTTCAGAATGGTCCATGGAAGGAAAAAGGTTTTCTGCCCCCACGTAAACACCACTCCATACATACCTGTTGGTCAGCAGTCTCTTTGATGCTTTTCATTTTATTTGAGAGGGATCGTGAGCATGGTGATGTGTTCTAACCTGTTTCTTCAGCAAGGTAAGGCCTACAGATCCTAAAGGCCATCCATATTCTTGCAATACTGGCTGCAGAGCAAGGCCTGTTAGACACTGGTCATAGCCTCCACGGTGTGTCCTCCACTTGAAGAGCCGGTCTGCGTGTCTCTGCCTCCGTAGTTTCAGGAAGGTGGGAAACAGAAAATGGACCTTCTAAAGCATAAAACTTTCTGGGTCTGAGAAATTATTCACCTTGACCTTCCTGAAAGCGTTGACTCTTGAGGGGCAAATTTGACAAATTAGCTCATCTTATCGTCACTCCGGAAAAGATCTTATTGCATATCAATCATTTAAACAGTAGCAAGTCACCCTGAAGGGTACTAAAAGAACACAAATTGGTGAACTACTATCAGTAATATATAACTTATCACTAAAATCCTCCTGTCTGGCAGAAGATTGGAGGTTAGCTAATGTGATATCAATTTTTAAGAAGGACTCCAGAAGTGACCCTGGACACTACAGACCAGTAAAGCTGACATCAGTACCAAGGAAACTGGTGGAGACCATTATTAAAAACAGTTTAGGCATATTGACAGGCATGATTTGATAGGTAAAAACCAGCATTGCTTTAGCAAAAGGAAGTCATGCCTCAGCAATCTATTAGAATTTTATGAAAATGTCAAAAATTCCTAATCTCTCCCTATGTCCCCTTCCTTGTCTTTTAGATTGTAAGCCGTAGGTAGGGACCGTGTCATTCTTATTGTTCTGTAAAACACCAGGTACACAGCTGGCGCTATACAAATGCTTATAATAATAATAATTAATAATAAAAAGCATGTGGACAGAGGTGATCCGGCTGATATAGTATATTTAGATTTTCGAAAAGCACTTGGTAAGGTCCCTCACCAGAGACATGAGCAACCTAAATAGTCATGGGATAAGAGGAAGAGTCCTGTCATGCATTTGTAGCTGGGTTAAAAGATAGGAAACAAAGGAATAAATGGTCATTTTTCAGGTTGGAGAGAAGTAGATAGTGGGGTGCCTCAAGGATCATACTGGGACCAGGATTAACTTTAACATATTCATTAATGATCTGGAAAAAGGGGTAAAGACAGTGAGGTGGCTAAATTTGCAGATGGCACCATATTATTCAAGATAGTTAAGACCTAGACAGACTGTGAGGAACTACAGAGAGATCTTGCATGACTAGGTATTTGGACATTAAAATGCCCAATGAAATTGAGTGATAAGTGCAAGGTGCTGCACAAAGGGAAAAAGAATCCTCACTATACATACACAATGCTAGTCTGGGTGTAAGCACTCAGGAGAAGGATCTCAGAGTCATTGTGGATAGTTCCATGAAGACATCAGCTCAGTGTGCTGCAGCAATCAAAAAGGCAAACCTTGCAATTATTGCAAAAGGGATAGATAATAAAATGGAAAGTGTCAAAATGCGGCTGTATAAATCTTTGGTACGACCCCACCTTGAATACTGTGTGCAGTTCTGGTCGCCCCATCTCAAGAAAGATATAATAGACCTGGAAAAGGTTCAGGGAAGGCCAACAAGGATGACAGAAAGGATGGCTTGAATTTCGTATGTGGAGAGGCTCAACAGGTTGGGGCTGTTTAGCCTGGAGAAGAGGTGATTAAAGGGAGATACGATAGATGTTTATAAAATGAGTGGCATGGAGAAAGTAAAGAGGGAACTGTTGTTTGCCCTTTCCCACAATAAGTGAACAAGGGGACCCTCTCTGAAGTTAAATGGCAGCAGATTTAAAACAAACGAAAGGAAGTACTTTTTCACTCCGCAGACAATACAGTTTTGGAATTCGTTGCCGGAGGAGGCACTGAAAGACAGCAGCATAACTAGCTTCAAACAGAAACTGGATACATTTTTAGAGATAGAGCCATAAACGCCTACTAGTTGGGGTTTAAACCCGTGGCTTCCGGTCATTGGGAGTGGTCGTCAGGAGATGGGTCAAACCTCCATGACCTGTACATGTACTTCTCTCTGAGCTGGCCACTGCCAGAGACAGGATGCTAGGTTAGATTGACTGTTGGTTTGACCCAGTATGACACTTCTTATGATCTTACGAGCCAAAACTCCTTAAGATCCTGAGGCAGCTAAGTCTCTCTCCACAGACTTGAAAGCAAGGAGGTGGACAAACAGCAAGGGAAAAGACAACCAGAAAATCCTGTTTCTTATTCCGATCCCATTTACTAGAGTTCCAAGGTCTCTCCACCACCAGAGTAGAGCAGAGACAAACTGGCTAATTGGGAAATGACTTGTGTCATCCCAGTGCTAGAATCTGATAGTACTACAGAATATATGGTATTGTAAATGTACCACAAGTCTATGGCATATGGTCTACTCGGCCTCGTGTTCTGAATTCTTAAAAAGAGTGGGAAATAATTCTTGGAGCAGTTGGGGAGTTAATGGAAGGCAGTGTTTCCTATACGTTTGATACCTGGGACACACTTTTTTTCTATATTAAAATTGGCAGCACAGTTCACTCTTACACCTGAACAGGTATTATATAATTTTATATATTATAATACATATATAATTTAATATATTCTAACTTCCCTGTAACTAAGGCTACTATCAGATGCTACAGGGAAGGGGCGGGAACTTTTGTTATCGCCACAGTGGCTCTTTAATTGCGAGGATTAGAGCCCGTCAGAATGCACTAATTCCCTTTTAGGGCGTGAGAACGCCCACGCATGACCAGGTTCCCAAATGTAGCCTTTAGAAGGGCAGGTGTTCTCATGCCCTAAAAAGGGATTAGTGCATTCTTTCGGTCGCTAATCCACGCAATTAGAGTGCGCCGCGGTGGTGATTGTGAAAGTTCCTGCCTCTCCCCTGTAGCGTCTGAAAGCAGCCTAAGCTGACCACATCCACTTGCAGCTTCCCAAGCTCATGAATGTGTCCTTGTCTCTCCTGATGTTCACCTCTCCCTTGTCTCCCCCTCCCTTGTCTCTTAGATTGTAAGCCCCCTAGGGTATGGACCTGTCTATAATTATTCATTGTACAGTGCCAGGTACACTGCTGGTGCTATATAAATAAATAATTATAATATATTATAAATGTTTAAAATACCAAAAAAAGAAAGAAAAGTATAATTTTTGAGGCACCTTTCCACCACTTCCATGGCACACTAGAGTGCCCTGGCACACCCTTACGGCAGGGACCGCATCTAATTCTATGTTCTGTACAGCACCAGGTCACACGACTGGCGCTATATAAATGTTTATAATAATAATAATAATAATAAAGGGCTTCAGAGTCATTTTGAGCCAACAAATAACTATTATATTACACTCGCTTTTGAAGGAACTCCGTTTCTGCAAGGGGAAGGAACAATGGGAGCTTATATTGTTTCTTATCAATGTTTTTTGTAGAGTTCTTTTTTTAAAGAATGTAGTAATGATTTTTAAAGATATGTTTAGACTAAATGAGCTTTAAATCCTAATTTAAAGATATGTTTAGACGAAATGAGCTTTATTAATGCATTTTAATAATGCAGCTTTTTAGTACTTCACTCCTACATGGAGATTTTGTATGCCCGGGGCAAATTCTGAAGGCTTGAGGTCTAAACCTGGTTTTATAAGCAAGGGGGATAGAATGAAACTGCTGACTCGGCTGAGCTCTAGCAGGGTTGTGAGCCTCTGCTGTAATGTAAGTGCCTAGAAGGAATAGTTATGAGCCATCCTCCAGATCAAAGCTTTCTGCAGACTTGTAAAAGCATGGGCTCCAAAGAGATTCCTGTCCAGTCCTGCTCAGCTCAGGGTAACCGGGGCTGTAATGCCCCTGAAGACAGGAACTGTAAAGTGAATGAAGAATCACAAGAGGTTTTATGGGTGCCTAGAGCAATATGGTAGGCGCTGGGTGTTACCCGACACGTTGCCGTCCTGTGTTGAATTTGGTGACGTTCTTGTGATCAGTTAGCCTGGGGGCGGGGAATCTCTGGCCTGGGTCCAAATGCAGCCCAAGGCTAGTTTTTATTGGGACCCTTTCCAGTTCCTGGAGCTGGCCCCTGAATCCAGTCTCTTTCTCCAAGAGCTGAAGGAGTGAGCTCAGAGAAGGGAGCAGAGCGAATTATATGCACACAAGGATAGGGGATGGAGCCATGATCCGAAGCCTTCTCTTCCTTCCCCCACTCTGAGCTTCCCCACTCCAGGTCCTTAAGCACTCCAGCCCCTATCTTCTATGAGGTCTCGGAGCTCAGACTAATTTTCAAAGTAGGCCCTGGAAAGGAAAAGCTTCTCCACTTCTGGGCTAGCTGATTAGGCAAGCCTAACAGCACCTACCCAATTGTCTCCTCCCCTCTCCCGTTACTGGTCCCTCCCCTGTCTTCCCAACCCCTGAAACTGGTGCAACTGTTGGTGCAGAATTCACAAGCAGTAAATCTATTCAGATTACCATGGGCCAGAAACGGGTCTCTGTGCATCTCTACATGTAATTTATTTATTTACTTATTTGACAGATTTTTATCCCGCTCTCCCCACCTCAGTGGCTCAGAGCAGCTAACAAAACCATAAAAACAACAATATAAAAACACTTAAACAATTTAAAATATTAATCATAAAAACACACCCTCCCTCCCAACCTGTCTCTTATACACATCTAGATGTGTATAAGAGACAGCCCACACCCTAACCCATTCCCCCCATCCTCCCCATCAAAAGCCATGCGGAACAGCCATGTTTTACACTTCTTCCGGAAGGCCGGAAGGTCCGGGGCCATCGCGCCCCCACCGGGAGGGAGTTACACAGGTGCGGCGCAGCGATTGAAAACGCCCTGCTCTGTGTGGCCCCCTGAGACACCTAAGGGACCTCCAACAGCGCGCCCCCAGCTGACCGTAGGGGCCGATCCAGAACCCGGGGAGTGAGGCAGTCCCGCAGGTAAACAGGGCCCAGACTGTGTAGGGCTTTATAGCCCTATGCGCAAGCAGCAGCAGCATGATATCTGGGATCAGAGCTTGTGGTGAGCATGCAGCACAAAGCATGTTTGAGCAAACAGGCGTAATGAGTGAACGTGTGTTTAAACCCAAAATGAGTGGTGAGTGTTACATCTGGTAACATCTGTCCTTTCAGCTCCATTCTCCATGAAATACACCAAATATTCTTCCCTCAGGCTGGAATAGGTGTTGGGTGAAGCCACACTAGCTGCTGGGGCCTGATCCCTGTGCAGCCCCGTGGTGGACATGTGTAGCTGCTACACTGGGGGGGCCAGCGTGGGAAGCGTGGACGAGTGCCCCCCACCCCCAGTTGGCCTGCTGCCCCGCCTCTCTCTTCTGGCCCAACCAAATTCCCATAACTTGGCACCGTGTGACGAGCGACAGTGTCTGCTAGTCAAAGCCCCACTGTAGAGCTTGCCACGTGGTGGGGCAGAAGGAACCTTGGCACATGGACAGCTGCTCCTACATGACGCATCCTTGGATTTTCGTGGGGACGCAGCGGCCAGCAGCTCGCCCTGCCACATGGTGGGGGAACATCTAGAGGTGCACTGCATTGTATAGCCCAGCTGCCCAGACTAGGTTAAGGCTCCCCAAGGTGTGGTAGCCTTCACAGGGTGCCTTGTGTGACTGCACCCATTGTGATCTTCATTACTTAGGCTGCTTTCCCATGAGAGGGGAATGCGCAGCCTTTGGCACTGCGGGAGTCTGCGAGAGTCAGATGACGCGCTGCTTCTGTCTTGTGGGAAAGATGAAAGTGCGGGTCTTTCACCGGCAAACATGTGCATCGGGGACTCTCACTTCCACCTTTCCCATGAGACAGGAGCTGCGCGTCATTTGACACTTGCAGACTCCTGTGGCGCCAAAGGCTGCTCATTCCCGTCGCATAGGAAAGCACCCTCAATATTCGCAGTAGAGTATTCCCTTGGAATTGTTACATCTAACTTGGCAGTGCAACACTTTAAGTTCACGGTGAATTGTATATTAACTTGGTAGTGTCTGCAATAGCTCTTTGAGGGTATCTCTAATTGACTGTCATAATTTTACACTATGACAAGGGAGCACGTAGCACTCCTAGTAGGTCTCATTTTATGAGTGCATTGCTGTTTTCTGTTTTTGAGCAAGAATTTTGTTCTGACATTTTGTTTGCTTGGGAGTGATGATTGATGCTGGCGGGTGACTTTGTTTTTGTGGTTTTTAACTCACAGGATAACACTGAAAAGCATCACCCAATAACTGTGGAAACCAGCCCACAGCTATGTAGCATTCTTCTGTAAAGCAGTGGTGGTCTGAATGTGTACTGCAAAATATGGTAGCCACGGATCCATCCCGCATCTTGGAGTGCATACCCTCATATTCGCTTCCTTCTCCTTGGGCGTACTCTTTCATTGCTTGAGGGTAGGGACTGGATCAGTGGGCCAAATCCAGGAATTGGAAAGGGGCCAAATAGAAAAAAACAGTTGAGGGCCTGATTTGGCCTATAGGCTGAAACTTCCCCACCCTTTCTGAAGCTGTTTGTAGACTGGTTGAACTAACAGAACTAAGAGCAATTTGTCTTGTCCTCCAATCGCATATACCCTGGTGACCTAATAGTCCTTAATATCAGAGTCGAACAGATGGAGGAAACTTGTCATGGGTGATCAGTTTTGAACTTTTCCTTTATAGGAAGGGTTTGATTTTAAAACTCGTTGGTTCAATAAAATGTGTGTGAAATTACATGCCTAATTAGAATGTGTAATTACTTGAATACATGTACTATCTTTAATTATGCATGCAAATGACCATAATGATCCGTACTATTTATTTTAGTAATTGCAGACTTAACTGAAGTGCGCAGGTGTGTCCCTAACTTGTGTAAAAATGTCATTTGTGCTAAATTAAACGTAATGCTTTGATTGTCATTTGGTTTCCTTCATCATCTGACGCATGACCATGGTACTTAGATTGCCAACATCTTTAAGCCTTGGTTCAGGAGTTGCAGATGTAATGTCAAGCCATCTCTTTCTCCTCCTTTCCAAATTCTAGTCTTTAACTGAGTACAGCACAGATGCCTAAAGTGTGGGTCAGGACCCCATGTGGGGTCTGTACATTTGTGAATAGGTTCATGACCTGATAGATATTTCATATACTTTGCATGGCTTTACTGTCTGTAAATTAAATTTGTATTTCATTCTGATAATGGTATTACACAAGCAAAATGTTGGGAACCATTCAGCATGGGGGAACTGAAAGATCTGGATAGGGTTCTCTTTTTCCCTGTGCTGGTTGAGTTGGGAAGAGTTATACTCAAGACAGTTGACTAGCAAACAGTGAAGATGACAATTGATTAGTTAGGGAAAACGTCTCACAGGTTTTATTGGGTTTTAAAGAATGGGTCTAATACTATGAGGTTGTAAAGGGAAGGTATTACTTCTGGAGTGGCTCCACACCCTAGGGCCTGGGAATGCTAACAGTCTAGGTATCTGAAGCTGAAAAGAGGAGGAAGTTGAAGATTTTCCCTAGTGCCTGGATTTCTCAGCCATCCATACTCATCTGGAGATTTGCATTAATATTGTCATTGGAAGGACTGTGCCAGTCTGTCCTTTTGGGTTAGAATGATCAGTGTTGTGATGTCAGCTTGAGGCTAGGGAGCAAGAGTTTTTAGATAGAAAATGACTGAGCAGAATCTACTCTGCTTCAGAATATGAAGAGGCTGAGGAGTTTCAGTGCAGTATAATAGTCAACCTGAGACTAGCAACTTTACGGGATGTTGCTGGACAGAGCGCACAAATACTTATGAATCACAGAGCAGCCCTTTCTTTCTAAAGCAGAAAAGAACTCTCTTTTGTGATAACTTTTTGTCTCTGTCTTAACAGATGTTGGCCCTGTTAAATATTTGCTCTTCCGCTAACATTATCCTTTCCTAGTTAATTTGCTTTCAGACATTATTTATTTTGTGTATGTTTAAGCACTGCTTTGTTTAGGGGCTGGTTAAAACTCTTTCCTTTTTGACAGGGCCTTTTCACTGTGTCTTTAAAGCTTTGGTTTGAAGTTATTTCAAAAGCCTGGATCTCATTTTTATAGTTTATCCCATTCTCTATAGAAGATCTGTAAACAGTAGCACAAACCATTACACTGGTAGGACTGACACGCATCCAAGCTCTTTGGGTAAAGAGATCTTCTTCTATTCAGGATCACGTGTATAGGACAGGGTTTGAAATTTAAAGTGGCAGTGCAGAAGGAATGATGATTAGGACAGGATCCTAAAATCCTCTTGGAAACATCAGTGCATTCATACCAGTCTCTTCTCCTGCGTTTTTAATTTCCTGCAGAAGATGGCTATTGTGCCTTATCTTTTTTCACACGTTGCTTCTCCTGTTGTCAATTTTGTCTATGTATTGTGACAGCTGCTGCTAGCGTGGTACATTGTGTTTTTTGCATGGAGTATTGTGGGGCACTTGTTACGTGTGAGGTAGACTAAAGTGGGAAGTGTCCCTTTGCATGCAGGAAAGAATTGGTACCATTGTTAAACCTTGGTTTGCACCATTGCAGATTATTTGCCAGTCAGAAGTGAGGTATCCTGCAAAGTGCAAACTACTTTATTCATACAATTAAAAAAAAATGCAGATGAAACAGGTTCTGCTGCTCTCTTTAACTTCTAAGAATGCACCTATAGCATGAGGCACTAGAATTTCATACACTAGAAATTTGTATGAGGATTTATCTCCTAGGCATCTGGTCTCTGTTTCTCATTGGCAGCTACAATAGATTACATACGCAGGTTAGTCAAATACCTTGATTCAGGCAGAGGGATGGTTTAATGGATGGACACTGTGCTGGAGCTCAGGGGAACTGGGTTTATGAGACCTGCAACTGGGAGCTTGGCAAGTTGGGCACCCCATTGAATGCGGGGTGTGTTTGTCGCCGCACCCCCCAATAAGACACAGAGACCAAGTGCTGGATTAAATCAGGCCGCACTCTTTATTCAACCAATTAAAAGACGGTGGGTGATTGCACAAGCAATATGGGTCCAGTATGATTAGCTAACTGATTCTTATAAACTGGGCGCTGGCCGGGATGTGCCTTCCCGTGCCAGTTCCAACACCAACAAGGCTCCCCTTCGACAGCACCCTGGCTCTGGCCGAAAGGGGGAGCGTCCCAACAGTGGGCTTGAGTAAGGAGGTGAGTACCCGCTCAGCCAGCAGACCGTGCAGGTACTTACTGACCGAACTGCAGTACCCCTCCCCGGGGAATAACCCCAGTGCGTGCTGCCTGCGCCTAGCACTGGGTGTCACCTCCCCATCTCTTAAGGAGATGACTCGTTTAATCAATTCCTATCCTATTTAACCTACCAAACCATACTGGACCCCCGCCACAAAGGGGGAGCCAGGCTTCCCCGGCACCCACCGCCTACATCCTCAACAATACTTCCAACTGTTGGGCCAAATTTTTGAGATATAGCTGATTGCCTGCTGTGGATAGATGCACCCCATCTTCCTGGAATAATTCATTCCGCTCATAAACAATTTCAACATGTCGGAGAGTAATTCCTCCTATGCTCGCTATCCACTTAGCTATCTCTCTATTGACATTACGTCGTGTTTTATCAACTTTGGCCGGATTGATGGCCTTGCCCCATTTTTGCCTAGGAACTAAACTGGTCCAAACTAACTGTGCTTGATTAAACAAATTTCTTATATGTGCGAGATCCCTTTTCATCTTAATTATCAAGTTAACCCCTTTCCTTGCTGGGATGTCGTTCTCTCCTAAATGAATTACAATTATGAACGGGGCCGCCACGATTCCTGCACGGAGGGATCGGAGTTTTGGGATCAGCTGATGCCATCGCATACCTCCCGTTCCATACCATTGAACCAATGCATTGTCTCCCAGGCCAGGTTGAGACCCCCAGTGGTTCTTGATGGCGGCTTTGCCAGCCCAACGGACCAAGCTGTGCCCCACGATCCAGATCAATCGTCTCGCAGTCACGGAGCCCCTGGGTCCTAAGTACAGGGGAGATAATTGGTTATTGCGGGTATGGCCTTATGTATTTTTTGTAGGCGTTGGAGCGCCACCTACCTATGGCCTTAATGGATTCGGTGGGTAATCCCGCTGCTGCTGCTGTTGTTGCTGCTCCTATTCTGAACGAATGGGAGCCATACTCCCCTGATGGTAGGCCTAATCTAGTTAAAGTTCTTTTTAACACTGCGTTAAACTGATAGCTTGTCAATGGCAAACCATTCTTGTGCCTGAATAATGTACCCGCCACCGGAGGGCGTATGCTTGTGTACCTCCTCATCTGTTCGACTGGGCATATACCCAGGTCACCGCACCTAAACAATTCAACATTGGTGCCCCTACTCTTTTGATCGGTCTTAGATCTTCTCAGCCTCAATTGAATTGTAGCTGGGGTGATTTTTAGGTCCTCGATCCTAAATGCCCCCCCGCTTTGGTCCTTACGAGATAAGGGGACTACTTCGCTAATCCTAAACCCTCCGAAAAAAGTTATCGTGTAGGCCGTGGTGAACAATTGTATTTCAAATTCATCATAGCACACCTCGCGTAAGATGCTGATGATGCGCACCAGTATGGGGGTAGTAATGGGGGCACGGGTACTGACAGGGGGAGTGGTTGATCTGGCCCAGCTCTCTAACATGTGCCTAATATAAAAACCTTTGTCTGGTGACGGGTATCCGTTCATTCTGCTGATGAACGTGAGGGCCGCTACTTTCCCGCTGATGGTGCCCGGTGCAAGACCCTTTTTTCTAAGGGTCATTGCAAATTGGACTACCTCGGATTCATATATGGGGAAACCGGATCCCCATCCCTTGGTAGCCCTATAACCTTGGAACTCTTGGAAAGCCCTACCGTAGGCCGCCTGTGTTCTGGGGGCGAGGGATCCCCTAACGGTATTTTGTAGCTCTAATACCCAAGGCTCCACACCCCCGGTGGTATGGGGTCGGGGAATTCTCTGGCCTCCGGCGCAAGTTCCCGGAATCGCTTGATCTGAAAGCGAGAGAGGGCGTCGGCTATGCTGTTGTCAATACCCGGGACGTGGCGTGCTGTGAACAAAATATTGTTCCGTAGGCATACCGTGACTAATGCCCGAACTAACGGCATGACTCGGGTGGAACGAGAGGACAGGGTGTTTATTATGTGGACCACCGCCTGGTTGTCACACCAAAATAGTACTGTGTGGTTGGCGAATTGGTCTGTCCACAGAAACACCGCTACCACTATGGGAAACAGCTCAAGGAATGTTAAGTCCCTCGTAACCCCCGTCTCGTGCCACTCGGGCGGCCATGCCTGGGCGCACCACCTTGTCCTGAAGTACACACCGAAACCAGCACCTCCTGCGGCATCGGAGTGGACCTGAAGGTCATTTTGCAACAAACATTTTTCTCTCCAAAAGCTAACCCCGTTGTATTCGGCCAGGAATTCGAACCATGCTTTTAGGTCTTGGTTCATGTCTCGTGTAATTCGGATCCGATAATGTGGCTGTAGCTGCCCCCTTAACTTCTCGTACAATCTAGACAAAAAGGCTCTGCCGGGTGCAATGACCCGGCATGCGAAATTAAGGCTCCCAACTAAGGACTGCAGAGACCGGACGGTGATCTTTGGGGCCAGGCTGCAGTCCTGAATCTTTGTCCTTAATTCTATCAATTTTTTCTTGGGCAATCTGGACAATTTTAATTTGGTGTCTAATTCTATCCCTAGGTACGTGAGTACTGGGGTAGGACCTTCGGTTTTTTCGGGTGCTAAGGGTATGCCCAATTCGTCTGCCATTTCCTGGAATCGCCGTATTGCGATCGCACATTCGTCTGAACGGGGAGGAGCTAAAAAGAGGAAGTCATCCAAGTATTTGGTCACTTCTCCGCCCCTCCACCGTTGCTTAAAAATCCATTCCACAAGGGAACTGAATCGTTCGAATGCTGAACAGGAAATGGAACATCCCATAGGCATTGCCCGATCATAATAGTATTTCCCCTCGAAGTGAAAACCTAAGAGGTGAAAACTATTAGGGTGCACTGGTAGCAATCTAAATGCTGACTTGACGTCGCATTTTGCCAACAGTGCACCCTTTCCCATACCCCTTGCCTTCTCGACCGCCTGATCGAACGATGCATATTTGATGGTTGTCAATTCCTTTGGTATGGCATCGTTCACTGAGGCACCTCGAGGGTAGGACAAATGATGGATCAAACGGAATTCTCCTTGGGTCTTTTTAGGTACTATTCCTAATGGGGATAAAACCAGTCCTTGTATAGGGGGGTGATCGAATGGGCCCACTACTCTACCTTCTTTTACCTCCTTCCTAATTTTTGTCCGTACTAGTTCCTCTCTCCCTTCTATGGATTTCAGATTTTTTGCTTGGGCAGGGGGCTTGACTGCACTCGCTGGAATTATGAATCCATATCTAAAACCCTGTACAACGTACTCCACCTCCGCCCTGTTAGGGTGTGCTTGCAGGGCTGTCTCTAAGACCTCCACCTTAATTGGCGTCGGCCCCCTTTTGAGGGCGGGACCCAGACATCCCGCCTTGGTTATCTTTGCCTGTACCTGCTCCTGGACCGCTGCGGCCACCCCTACCTCGCTGACGGGACCGGTAACATGTGCTCTCAGGGTGGCCCCCCCCACAGCTGGAGCACGCGTGCCGAAACCTACACTGCTGACGGGTGCAACGGCCTACCCTGTTGTACTCATAGCAGGGGCCGGGGCCACCTTGGCCCCTCCTGCGGTTCTCTGCCCGGTAGGGTTCGTTTGCCGGAGCCACCCCACCTCGCACCAGTGGGTGACCACTATCTGATCGCGGTGCCCTTGTTGCGTCCACCATGCTCTCGAGCCAAATATCGGGAGCATGGTGGTCCCAGCGGAGGCCTGGGGTGTTTGCTGCCCTGTGACGAAATGCTTCGTCATAGCGCAACCAAGCCCCTGGGGGGCCCGTCCCCTGCGCTCTCCGCACAATATCGGCGTATTTGTGGAGCTCGAGGCCCCGACCCGGGTCAGCCTGCATGACGACCCCCATATATATGGCATAGGCAGAAGTCCAATTCGCCCAATTCCGGTCTGCTTTCGGGCGGCGAAATCGCTCTTTATCTTTATCGCCTTCCTGCTCTGAGTGATCCACGATGGGATCACTGAAGAGGAGTGCGAACAAGTCCACATATTCTCCCTTCCATATCTTTTCCTTTGTTGCCTGCGTTAGGTGACTGCCAAATGGGGCTGCAACCGCTGGGATAACTCCCCCCGGGGGGCGAATAATTAGTGAAGGGGTAGTGCTAGTCGTCAAGGTGAATTCTGGGGGGGGGAGAGGGAGGATAGGGGTGGTGGTCACATTCTCGGGCACCACTGGTCCCGATTGAGACCGATCACTCGTCCCCGCCCCAGTGGGGTAACGAACGGGATACACCCAGACCCATTCCCCGTCAATGTGCTGTAATCGTGGGCCAGCTGCATCTACCCTTTGTGTGGGTGTCAGCTGACCCCTTCCTGGCTCTAGTATCTCGGTAAGGCCTGCTCGCCCACTTTCGGTGTACGATGTACCCCTGTTGTCTACCGTTTGAGAGAATGTACTTTCCTCCTGCCTAGTGGCTTGTAATGTCACCCTATGGGTAGGGGTCTCACCTTGCACCATTCCAGGCTGTGGAAGGGTTCTACCGCGCGGCTCAGCGTTGTCTTCTGCTTCGTGCCTGGCCGAGGGGTCTCGCAGCGCTTCTTCGAGAGCGACGATCCTCTGCCACATTTCAACATCAGTGTTCGTCCCCCCCAGGGCGGATTCGTTCAGTCTCCTCCTGGTTGCTGGGGGTTCATGAACAGTGATTAGTGTAGCTGGGTCCCGAGCCACTACCCCTGGTGGGGCAGGAGTAATTCTCCCTGGGGGGTCCTGTGTGGAGACCATACCCTGGCCTGCACTCTGCAAACAGTACTGGGCCATGCCCGGGACTCCCCTTGGATCCCCTTGGGCACCCATGAGCCCCGTCGTGAAAGCCAGCCCCGCCGGGCTGGGTGAAAATTGAATTTGGGGGACCGTTGCGTGGGCACCGGCCTGGTACCCCCTTTCATGCCCGTGACTGTGGTCGAGCACCCCCTGGCCGGCCGGCCACTGGGGTGTGGGGGGCCCACCTGATCCTGTTCTGCTGGGACCTGGGGAGGCCTGCTCTACTCTGGGCCCTGCCTCTCTCCCCCTTACCTCCTCTCTAAATCTTGCCGGAGGGATCACCGGCCTACTGCCCCTCCTAGGGCCCCCCTCAGTTACGGGGGGAGGGGTGGAATTCCGCCCTTCCTGTAAGGGGCCCCTTTGGGGAGGGTGATCTTGACTCCCTCCCAGTGGCCCCTGCCCCCCTGATGGGTAGGGCTGAGGGCCTGGCCTCGAAGGCCCGGGTTGCTCCCAGGGGGGTGGGCATGTGAGGGGAGGGCCCCGCGCCTGCATCATGGCCTCACAGGCCGCCAGGCGTTGCATCAATTGTTCCCGGGTGGGGGCCCCATCCCCCTCCCCCGAGCTTTCCCCCCGGGGGTTACTCTCCTGAACCCCTCGTTGGGGCTTCTTCGGGGCCGCCTTTTTCTTAGTGCGGCCCATCTCGCTGC
>QEPC01014540.1:484802-498175 GCA_003113815.1 Sphenodon punctatus
GCTGCGTTGCTCTCCCCCGACGATCTGCCGCCACGCGGCCAGGAACTGCTCCGCCCCTTCTAACGGGGGCGGGGCTCGTCCTCCCTTTCGGCGCGGCGTCTTTCCCGCGCGCGCAGTCTGCCCGGCAACAGACTCTCCGGCCAGAGCGCTCTAACGCGCTCTGCCGGCAACAAGCTCTGTCCCGTCTCTTCCCTCTCATGGAGGGGGCGGGACAATAACCCCGTCGCCGACATGCGGCGGCGAAGGGGACTTGGGCACCAATTGATACCTGAAGGAAACCCAATTAGCTCCCCACGTTTACTCACCTCGCCGCCGGGCTGCTGCTCCTCTGGTCCGGTTGCTGCTCGCTGCTCCTTCCCAGCCCGTGCTCTGCTCACCTGAGCTGGGGACTTCCCTGCTCGACATTTTCTGAGTGGAGGGGGGAGCGAGGAGGCCTCTTCCCACCTTCATGCACCCCCCTAATGGGTTCCCTGTTCCCAGGGGGATGCATATCAGAGGGGTGTGTGGGTTTGGCACACCCTCCCATTTTGGGTCCCCTTGGAAATTGGGGGATCCATGGGGGGAGGTTTGCACCAATATGGAAAGAGGCCTCCTCGCTCGCCCCCCCCTGCTCAGAAAAAGCTGAGTGGGGAAGTCCCCAGTTCTGCTGAGCAGCGCACAGGCCAGGGAGGAGCGAGCAGCAACCGAACTGGAGGAGCAGCAGCCTGGCAGTGACGTGAGTCAGTCCTGGGAGTGTCCCCGGGCATCCTGAGATGTCCAAGTAATACATGAATTTTTGCGCACCGGGCACACACTGCAGCTCTGAAACAAACATCTTGTGTGACATTGGGCAAATCACTGAATCTGTCTTTTGCTGCTGTTCTCTATTTGTGCTATGTGTCTTTTCGATTTTTACATGGGAATGGGGTTTTCCTTCCTCATAAAGTTGTTGAGAGAAATCATTCATGATAATGAGTTTCTCAGACGATACGATAATGAGGCCCGAAATGGAGCCCTAGGAAAAGAATGGCTGTTTGAAAGGAGAGTTGAAATTTTGTTGCAAAAGTCAGGGACACAATTTTTAATTTATTTTATTGTGCAGAATGAGGGCGGAGAAAGAGAGAGTAGGGTTTATGGAGGGGAAAAGGACTATCTGTGGAACAATCCTCATTGTTCCAGGTGCATAAGAGAGGGAAACACATTGTTACACACCAGAGTGCCATACTAGATTTAAGTGGGTGTCAAATGCTCAATTGCAGGAAGAGGCACCATTCTCCATTGCTGCCCTCTCACTTGCACATGCAGCATCTCTCTCTCTCTCTCTCTCACACACACACACACACACACACACACACACACACACACCACCCAGAACTAGTCCAGAGTCCAAGCACTCATAANCACACACACACACACACACACACACACACACACACACCACCCAGAACTAGTCCAGAGTCCAAGCACTCATAAATATGAGATATGTTCCTTGTTTCCACGTTACAGGCAGTAGTAGTAGCCTGGGCTTATTTCTGTGAAACCTCCTGCTGTGAATTAGGATGTCACCCACTTAAGTCTAATGCAGCATTTTGTTGTGCAATTTATTGTCTGTATAATCTCCTTGCACATCTGGACAAAATGGCTTTCTGAACAAATGAGGATTGTTCCGGGAATTGGGGCCTGTGAGCCTGGAAGGCCCACGCTCCCAGGTGCAGCTGCACCCGTCTCCGGGATGGGTGGAGAGAAGGGAGAGGGCATTCCATTTTCTGCATCAGGGCCCCTTCCATGCCAAGATACCCACACCTTTGCCCCTGCCCTAAAATTCACTTGAAACCAGTGATGTGGGACAAGAAACTTTCCATGGGAAATTTTCCATAATGGAACAATCTCTGGAATGTTTTCCACTAAATTTTTCTGATAAACTTTCCAATTCTAAAAACTTATTGTTCTGTAAAATGAATGCTTCCTAGTCGCAACCAATGGCTCAAGCAGTTCTGAATCAGATTCGCCTCAATCCGAACTGGAACTAACAAGTAGTGTAAGTGAACCTGAAGGTGACCTCAGTGAAAGTTAAACTCTACAGTACCCATTTCTTTTACTTCCTGAGCCTGCCTAATTAATGAAAGTATAAAAACACTTTGATTGCAGACCATAGTTACCAATGAAGACAACTGTATTGCCCAAGAAATGAATTCAGATATAAACAAATTATGAGTAGGTAATGTCTGTGGAGTTTTTTTTTTAAAAAATATTTTTTTACTTCTTTAGCCATCTTTTTTTACTTCTTTAGCTAAAACATAGCAAACGACTGGCAGGAGGAAAAAAATGAAACACTCTCATAGGAGAAGGAAAGCGTAAAAATGTGTCTTAAATAAATATAGGATCATAACATCTGGAACTAAGTTCAAAATATTATTTTTTTAATAATGTGTCTGGTTTTTATCATGTATAATAAATGTAACTTTTTAAAGTTTGTTGTGCAATTATCCTTTAAATGTCAGATGTAAATGATGTGCTGGTAAAGTTTAGTTTCTCCAACAACTTCTTGTTATAAGAGGCATTGCCCCGCACCCCCCAAAGGAAGACGCACATACAATTAGTTGGATTTTAAAGGCCGCACTCTTTATTCAAACGAATTGGTAAAGGGGGAGGAGGAAGACTAATTCCCTTCGGGTCCAAAACTATCTATACTATAACCTGAACTTGTGGAGGCGGCCTGATGTTTCCTCAGTGCTGTCTCCTTACTTGATACATTTAACTATCCTAGGTCACTCTCCCCCCAGCCGGGCGGCTGGTTGCGAAGGCGTCATAGCCTTGTAGTGACCTGAAGCAGGAGAGAAGGCAACCAGCTGCCCGGCTTCCTTCCAGGAGAGAAGGAACCTGGACGCACGTGCACTTGCTTTCTTCCGCAGCCTCATCTCTTTCAGGAGATGTCTTCATTTTAATTAATTTAATTAACTTCCTGTCCTTCCCTTACCTGGACCCCTGTCACATGAAACTGTCAGCATATGCTTGGCTGGTTTCAGCCCACCCCCTCCCCCTATTTGCCCAACAACTGAACTAACTTACTCTTAAACCCTGAAAGATAGATATGGACACTGCGATGAGACAGGTGAAATCCATCAATCCTAAACAGATCGGGTCGAGAGAAACCAATTTCCCCATGGGAAATGCAATCGCCTCCCATATTAATGACCAACCGACGAACTTCATTGTTGATCTTTTTCCGGACCCTGCCAATTTTACCAGGGGAAATGGCCCCCAACCACCTAATTCTCTCGATCATATGCGTCCATATGAATCTAGTCTGTGGCAACATCTGGGCAGCGTCAGCTGAGTCCTTCTTTATTCTAATTACCAGTGCTACTCCCATATCCAGTGGAAGGTTGTTTTCACCAAGATGAACAACTATGATGCCTGGATGTTTGCCGGATGCGGCCGAGTGTAGGACTGGCATGAGCTGCTCCCATCTCATACCAGATCTAGCCTTCCATACCACCTCTGCAGAGTTGCTAAGGCTCAATTGTGTGCCCCAATGTGATCGGCTCGCCGCCTTGGCCACCTAGTATACCAAACTGCCCGATTATCCATATTAACCTCTGGGGTCTGAGTGCACTGGCATCTGTAAGGAATAATAAGACAACAAATTGATAGGTTAATCTAACTGGGAAAAGGTCAAACATAAGACCTAAATGCCGAAGAATGCCAGCAGCCAATGCTGCGCACTGACGAATCAGAAAGCCCCATTGCAGAAGCGAAACTAGCAGCTCCAATCTGGAACGAGTGGGACCTGTATTGAAGAGGAGAAAGATGGAGGTGGGTGACACATTCCCTTAGGACTGACAAGAACTGGTGACGGGTTAGATAAGCACTGTCGGAGTGCCGTAATAGTTGTTCCGGCAAACAAGGGCGAATGGACATGAACTTTGTGACTGCATCCACTGGACAAAGCTGAGGGTTACCCACCCGTTGCAATGTGATGGTCTGACCCACTCCCCTCTGATCTGTTTTAGATTTACGAAGAATTAACCGCAGTGCCAAAGGTGTAATGTGAGTGTCCTCTACTGTGACCGCCGAGCCCTCACGAGATCTGCGAGACTCAATGGTCAGTTTACTGACGTGAAAAGCCCCGAAGAAGGCCAATTTAAATGCCACATTGAATAACTGGGCTTCATACAAGGTGTACCAAACCCACAATACGGACACCCACAATACGCATAAGTAATTCTGGAGTGATAGGCAATCTACTGTCTACAGGGGTACCACACTGTCTAGACCAGCTCTCGAGCAACCTGCGGCTAAAAAATCTCTGGTTTGGTGGGGGGAAACCTGCTAAGCCACTTACAAATGCCAGTGCTGACAGTTTACCACCGATGGTGTTGGGGGAAAGGCCCTTCCTACGTAGGGACATGGCAAATTGCAATGATTGGGGTTCTGGAATGGGAAAACTTAAGGGCCAACCCATTGTGTTGCGAAATTGTTAGAATTCAGCTAAAGTGCTCGCGTAAGCTGCCCTAGTTCTGGACACCAGAGAGCCCTGGACCAATTGGAATAATGCTATGATCCAAGAGTCCAGATGTCCTGCGGAACCACCTCGGGATCCTGTTGTGCCTCTGGAGCCAACTGGCGGACACGGTCCATCTGGAGGCGAGAGAGAGCAACGGCAATGCCGTTGCTAACTCCCGGAACGTGCTTGGACACAAAAAGAATGTTAAATCTGAGGCATTGTAATACAACTTTCCGCACCAACCGCATGGTTCAGACTGATTTAGATGACATAGAGTTTATGACTTGGACCACTGCGAGGTTGTCGCACCAAAAAAGAACAACCCGTTTCGCAAACACCTGGCCCCAAAGATGGACGGCCAGCACGATGGGGAAAAACTCAAGAAAGGTAACGTCCCGGGTTATCCCTTGTGAAACCCATTCGGCTGGCCATGGTGTGTTGCACCATCTGCCTGTGAAATACAGGCCGAAACCGGTGCTCCCTGAGGCGTCAGACTGAACTTGGAGCTCAGCTTCCAGCTGTAACTGCTGCCTCCAGAAACTTATACCGTTGTATTCTGCAAGGAATCTGCTCCACGTCTGGAGGTCCTCCTGCATGTCGGACGTGACTCTTATGTGGTAATGTTGGGGAAGATCTACTGCAATGGCACTGTACAATCTGGAGAAGGCTTGTCCCGGGGCCACGACAAGGCATGCAAAATTAAGCGAGCTGAGCATCGATTGCAGTTGCTCAACTGTCACCTTCTTGACTGCTATGCATGCCTGTATTGACCCTTGTAGTGAGACTAGCTTATCCTCGGGCAATCGTGATAACCCCAGCACAGAGTCCATTTCTATCCCCAAGAAGGTAAGTGATGTTACCGGTCCGACAGTTTTTTCGGGGCCAAGGGGAACTCCGAGTTCCTCTGCCATGGCCTCAAAAACCCTTAATAAATGCCCACAGTCCCGGGTATCAGGCCACCCAATGAACAAAAAATTATCAATATAATGGATAATATGGTTGATCCCGTCCTATGCCGGACCACCCACTCGAGGAATGTGCTGAAACGCTCAAAGGCAGCGCAAGAGATCACGCACCCCATGGGCATTGCCATGTCGTAATAGAACATGCCCTGGAACTGAACGCCCAGAAGCTTAAATTCGCGTGGGTGCACCGGAAGCAAATGGAATGCCGATTTGATGTCACATTTGGCCAGAAGTGCCTCTTGACCACATGCCCTTGTCATCTCGACGGCCTGGTCAAACGATGCATACCAGACTGAGCACAGCTTGTCCGGTATTGCATCATTGACTGATTCCCCTTTTGGGTACGATAGGTGATGTATCAGGCGAAAGTCACCCGGGGTTCTTTTTGGCACAATACCCAAGGGTGATACGTGGAAATCCTCTATTGGGGGCTGAACAAAGGGGCCTGTCACCCTACCTTCCTTTATCTCCTTCAGGAGTTTGGTGTGCACCAAATGCTTCTATCCCGCTACCAATTTCAGATTGTTCGCCCACTGTCTAATTTTGACTCCCACTGCCGGTATCCTAAATCCACACCTAAAACCCTGTAATATGTAATCCACTGCATTCCAGTCGGGGCATTCACAAAGCGCTCTTAGTAGCACTTCATGGCGCACCAGTATTCATTCCCTTATTTGCCCTGCTTCCATTACCGCTTGGGGGGGGTACTTCCCTTGTCTATTTTTATTCCCTGCTTTGACCTGGCTACAGTGTGCCGCTGGGTGGTTGCCGCTGCAATGGGCACAAGCGTGCCTGAAGCGGCAAGGGGAGCAGGCACACCTCCCTGCACCATTGTATTCCCAGCAAGTAGCACCCCTCGCTAGGGTTCGGCGCCCGTCTGCACGAAAGGGATCATTAATTGGTGCAACCCCTCCCTTAACGAGCGCGTGACCGCTGTCCGCTCTTGGGGCACTGGATGCATTGTTCATGCATTCCAACCATAGGTCTTGTGCATAAACGTCCCATCGCATACCGGGGGTAATGGATGCCCGCTTATGAAAGGCCTCGTCATAGCAGAGCCAAGCCCCTGGTGTTGAATGCCCGCCTAACAATGTCCTGATACCTGATCAGTTCCATCTCCCTGCCGGGTGACATCTCCACCATAACTCCCATCAAGATTGCAAAAGCAGCCAACCAGTTAGACCAATTCCGGTTGACTTTGGGTCTCTTGAAACGCTCCCTTTCCTTAGGCTCGTCCCTAGCTGTTGGGTCGGGGATGGGATCCGTGAAAAGGAGTGAAAACACATCTACGTATTCCCTTTTCCAATTTTTATTCCATGTGGCCTGCATGAGGTGGGCACCTATGGGTGCTGTGATGGCTGCATAACCTCCTGCTAGTGGTGGCAGTTCCTGTCTAATGTGATCGGCTGAGCATGCGTGGGTGCAACATGCTGTTGGAAGGGCCCAAACCTGTGTAGCCTGTGGTGCCCAGGTTTGTGGGGGAACGGCCGGCGCGTGCGCACTGTGCCGCCCTGACACTGGGTAGCTGCCCCTGTCGCCCACCTGCATAGTGGTCATGGTGTTGGTGACCGACCCGTATTGATTGGTTGATGGTCCTGCACACTTCTGAGACGCCGAGGCCCCAGGGGCCATGCTTGATGGCGGGTAACCCCTATGCAACTGGGGGCCCTGCTGATCGGGCCACGGCACCCAGGACCCGGTCCACCCCCACCTCATGGGTGAGTCAGCAATGTGGCCATGGTTGGCGGTATGCAGCCCCTCCCCTGCATAGGTGTTCCCACCACCCCACCCTGGGAGGGGAGTAGTGTACCCACTCAGAGGAGGAATGGCATAGTCCTGCACTTGCGGAAGGGTAACATCCAGACCAGCATTCTCAGATGACTGTCCTGGCCTAGGTCATGTGTTGTTGCCCTTGCGTACCGCCTTCTCAATGGTCTCCATTCGCCGCAGGATCGCTTCTACTTGCTCTTACCTCTCATGCTGGATGCTGTGGGTGGTATGTTCCGGAGTTGCACCTCATTCCGTCCTTTCCCACTGGGGGTGCAGTCTGGCTGCTTGGTTCTGTGGGGCCTGTTGCAGGTTTCGCCTTGTACGCTGTCTGTTGGGGCTCTCGTCCCTGAAATGAGAGGGAACACCGCAGCGGTGCCTGTCCCTCCCCGGGGGGGAGGCCACATCTCCTTGTTGGTATATGCAACATCCATAAGTTAATGCCTGCTGTATTAAGAACAGTAATTGACTATAGAGCCACCAGATGGCGCTGCTAAGTTTATGTGTACATGGAAGGGAGATGGGGTTTTTCAATGGAATTCCTTTGTGTAACCACTCCTTCTTCCCTTCTCTCTCATTGTCTCAGTCTCCATTTTGTTTTACTACTAGTTAGATGTAACTAAGGATCTGTGCCTGGAAAGTCTTAAGTAAAGTTCTGTTTGTAAACCTTCAGCTGCATTTGTCCTTACTGATTGCGAATCAGTTATTACTCTGCAACACTCCTGTGGTAGGGTACCAGCGCCAGGCGAGGGGCCAGGCACCACCACTTGTAAAGGGGGGATGTCAGTAGGGGGGGAGGATCCGCCCATTGCTGGATAGCTGCCTCACATCCCCCAAGCCTAGCCTGCAGAGAACAGAGCACTGCGGCGAACGGGTCCCCTGTGATCTCAAAGGGGCCGGCTGGCAACCCCGCGTCAACGGGGACCCCACTTTGTGGGTCCTGACTCGCCTTCTTTTCCGGGGCCTTCTTAACTGGGGCCTTGCCCTTATTCTGCCCGCCACCCTTGGCCATGTGGGGGGTGGCTGCGGGTTTGGAGTTCGCTGATGAAAAAACCTACCGCGTCCGCCGTGCACTCTCTTGTTGGGCTGGTCTGTAACTGTGTTTAGGCCGGCGTGCTCCACACCTCCACTGAAGCTGCAGTCTGTGTGGTCCCACGGGTGTGAAGGGAAGGAGGCAGTCCATTGGAGCCCCAGGGGACCACACCCTTGTCCCATCCTCCTCCCACCTCACTATGCCGGGGGGGGAGGGAAAGTGCCAAAAGCCCCTGAAGGCCCGTGGACTCCTAGAGGCCGCGCTGCTCACAGCCCGACAGTGGCTGCGCCCGTTAAGAGGAGGCCAGTGGGGTCTGAGAGAGGAAGGAGACGGACCTGTATCACAAAGGGGGGGGCGCACCCATATCCCGTCCTCCGCTGCCTCACTCAGAAGGGAGCGGGGAAGAGGGGAGGCACTAAAAGCCCCTGAAGGCCAGGCGCTCCTAAATGCCATGCAGCTTTCTGCACGGTGAAGCCGCGCCCTGAACTTGGGAGAGGAGGAGTGTGAGCAACTGCCTGACGAGCACCGCGTGCTGCCGGCTCACAAGCGGGACACACAGGTCGCCCCAGTAGCTCCGCAGCGTGCTCAGCTTCTCGCTGCCGCCCGAGCCGACTGAAGCTTGGACAGAGAACCCTAAAATGGCACCAGGCAAGTCTCGTGATGCGAGACCACCCTCGAGCCAACACTGGACGTGGTTGCCATAGCAACCACGCTACTAGCGGCTACCAGCAGTGGCAAAGCCGCTGCTGTGTGCATCCTCCTCCCCCCAGTGGAAGGGGGGGCAGCGCAAAGCCCCCATGCCCTCTAGGGGTTTGTTTGATTGGGCAGACCAGCAGGCAGGGGGAATTAGTGTGACTGTTAACGGCAGCTGCTGGGTCTGGGGTTTTGAGAAGGTTGCTGAGAATCTTTTAGCTCTTGGAGCAAGTGTCCAGTGCCTAGACCAGAGAGGCAGGGGTGTAACTGCACCAGGGCCCATGTGCTTGGGGGGCCCACATGTGTAGAAGGCATATGCACGCTGAAATGGATTGCCACAGCAGGGAGCTCATTCTGTCTTTGGCACCAGGGCCCGTTCCCACCTGGCTATACCCCTGTAGATTGGGCCTCCCACATGCCACTTATAAAATTAGTGCAGGCTCCATGGGCCAGAAAGAAGTTGAGGGTGAGAGGCGTAAGAGGTTTGCTCGCCTTAGACATAACAGAAACTCACTGCGTGACCTTGGGCCAGTCACAATATTCTCTCAGCCTAACACCTCCTGGGGTGTTGTGAGGATTAAAAGTTGTGTTAATTAGTTCTATGTGAAGCGCTCAAGAGTGCCATGGCAGGGAGCACTATATAAAAATAAAAAAGATGGAAGAATGAAAGGGAGGAACTAGGCCATGAATCCATCTCCTATGAGGATATGTGCTCATCTGCGCTTTGTTTCTCTGAGCTCCCCCTTTCATTGCTTGTGGGTTGGTACTGGAACCATGGGCCAGATCCAGGATTTGGGAAGGGGACAATTTTAATTAAAAAAAGAACAACAAAAAAACACTAGCCAGCAGCCAGATTTGTCCCACAGGCAAGAGATTCCCCACCACTGATCCAGACTGTGAATAAATGGGGTTTTTAGTTTTATTTTTGGTAGATTTGCCAACCTTCTTTCATTCTTGTTTTTTCATTCTTCATTCTCCTGACGGATACGGGCCTCCGAGAGCACATAACACCAGTACGCCATTCTCTACACTGGCTGCCTGTTGCCTACTGGGCCCGATTTAAGGTGTTGGTGTTGACCTATAAAGCCCTATACGGCCTGGGCCCCACTTACCTGCGGGACTGCCTCACCAGGTTCTGGAATGGCCGTTGCAGTCAGCCGGGAGCACGCCTTTGGAGGTCCCCCATGTTCAGTGGGGGCCATGTTGGAGAGGATGTTATCATCACTGTACCTCGGTTGTGGAACTCCCTCCCGGCGGAGGCTCGTTTGACCCGGGACCTTTCCTTCTTCAGGCGTCAATGAAAAACCTGGTTGTTCCGCCAGGCATTTGCTGAGAGGGAGGAGGGGAGGAGTGGGATTGGGTTGGGGGTGTGTGTGGAATTGATGGTTTTATTGTTAAGTTATGTTGTATATTTTATTTTATGCTTTTATATTGTATGCCGTAGTGGGATAGTAATTTTTTATAATAAATATAACCACTTTTTTGTGGGAGATTCCCTCACTCTTACACAGCTTCTTGATAGGTCTGCAAAGATACGTTTAGAAGCTGAATTGTTTATTTTCTGTGATGTAACTCTTTGGACTATCAAATCCCATTGGACACTTGTTCCTTTTTGCTGGAAGAAAAGGCATTTCTTAAAGAGATCTACTTCACCTGTGATGTCCACACCTTCCACTTGGCATTGTTTTTTTCTTAAGCTTTCTCCATGAACTGTCCTTTTGTGTCCTTTTTCTTGCCAAATTTTCAAAAGCGTTCAGCCCCCAACAACTCCTATGGAGAGCAAGGTAGTGGCTGAATCCAACTGAAGAAGCACTTTTTGATGCTTGGGTTGATGAGGAACATTTCCTTCTCAAATACCCTTTCTGAATTGTTTGGATAGTTGAATTTGAGAAGAACGGTAGCTGTTGAGCTCTGTCAAAAACCTGAGCCTTATCTTCTAAACACCTTTGCGGATTATAAAATTGCACCAGTTTGAAGGTTAAGAGCATCCCGATGTACTTGACTGCATGATATCTGGCATTTTCTACATCAGATGGCTTATCAATAATGCAGAAACAAAAGCTTTTTACCTTGCCTGACCTTTGAGCTAGCAGTACCTTTTAAAAGGTACCTCCAAGACACAACCGGATCAGAGGTCTTGCCCTCTGTTTAGTCTTTCAAAGCTGCCTATCACCACTTTAAACTGGGTAATAGCTTTGTTTACATAAATAAAGCTCTCTTGTACATGCCCTCTTGTAAAGAAAATTAGAGGTCTAGACAAACTGCAGCTGCCCTCAGATGTCCGGAGCCTTTTTAAAAGAACTAAACAAACAAACCACATGGCGCAATTTTCCTTCAGTGGCTTGCTGTGGTGGTAAGATCCTTTTCTAGCTGTGCAGTAATGCCCTGCAAGGAATCTGTTTGGCCAGACTTTGAAGGCACATCATTGTATTTGATAGGACCCTGAATTCAATAGACTACTTAAATGGTTTGATGGTTTTATGTCTGCTCTTTATGAAGTGAATTTACTGCTGGGAGAGAGAGGTTGGGTTGGACTGGCATCACTGGTTACTGGAGTCTTCAGTATATCTAGAGAACAATCTATAGCCCAAGCTTCCACAATAACTATCACCTCGAGGGACAACCTTAAAGGTTAGAGGGTAGTTTAGATTCCATGGCCTTAATGGAATCTAATTTCTATGGAAACCAGAGGTACAGTGGTTGAATGGTTAAGAATTTCAGCTACGTGCCTGAAAGCTGTGGGATCTGGTCCTTTTTGGTGTCTCACTGAATGGCTGCCTGTTTGGGAGCCAGGAAGAACTTTGTCCATGAGCCGTGATAAAAAATCACTTATATTTAACACATCTGGGATCTGTTTCTTCTTTCCCAAGAGACACCCTACAGTAAAAGCTCTCCTTGGGCCGGAAACTTTGGCCTGATGTGTCTGGTTGGTCACATCCCCTCACAGAGTGCCACGAAGCTTTGTAAGAGACAGGGATATGTCAGAAAAGGTGTGGGGGAATGCTTTAGCTCTAAGGGTGAATCCAGAATTTTGATCCAATTTTTGATTGGAACAATCTGCATTTTGTCTGATTCCAATTGGAATGAGACAAAATATTAATAAATAAATAAATTTTAAAAACCTTGTGCATGTGCAAAAATGGCTATCAGGCTGATTTGCACATATGCAAAATGGCCACCACCATTATCCAAAAGCCATTTTGCACATGCGCAATGATTTTTTATATCGTTGTTGTTGTTCATTATTATTTTCAGCCAGGATTCTGATGGGATTTTATTTCTGATTGGAATTCCAATCAGGGGGAAAACCCCAGATAGTCCGTTTTCATGGAAATTTCTGTGAAAATTGAATCTCTCTTCGATTCAGGGCTACTTAGCCCCTCCCTTTCCATTGTGGCCATGTGCTCAAAGAGCACCTTGATGTCATGGCACTCTTCAAGATGCGGGGCTGTGAATGGGTGTCTGATCCACTGGGTTGGGGACACTCAAAAGTGGTTGCATGTGATGCTGGACATGACTCTCTTGTGCACCAAAAGCCACAGAAACTGGTGTGCTTTAACCTACCAGCCTAATAGGCCTTAAAACTCAGGATAGACTTTGACTTTTGCTCCATGGAAAAAGTCAACAACCATCTATATTCTGAAGTGGCTGTTTCCTGTGATTTATTTATTTATATTAAAACTTATATGTTTCCCCCTCCTGCCTCAGGCATCTTGGGGCGACTAACAACATTTTAAAAGCATATTAAAAATACACAATAATAAAACTACAATTAAAACAGCCTAAAAAAATCCCAAGCATGATCTAAGCACAGCCATAAACTGGTACCTAGTAACTGGCAAACCCGACGTGTGTCTGAAAAGGGGGCCCGGGGAAAGTTGGCATGCGCTGATGTATGTCTCCAGCGCCATGACCGGGCACAAATCAGCTCTATCAGGACTCTATCAGCTACTTACCTGCCTGCCTCGTTGCGCTGAGCCACCTTGCTGCCGAGGAGGAGGGGGTCCCTGGCGCTGCCGCTGCTTCACTCCGCTCCGCTCTGCTGACACCTGCGGGGATATAAAGAGACTCGTGTGAGTGCCGGGGGGTGGGGGGAATGCAGAAGACGGTTGTGAGAGCCAGCTTGTCCTGTCCCCCACCCGGGAGTAGCTGGGGCTTTAAAGCCCAGCGGTCAGTGGCTCCTGCCGCAGGCCGCGAGCCAAAGGGTCGCGGCCAAAGGGCACAGCACTTTGGGGCGGCAGAGGATATTGGTTAGTGGGGGTCTTCTGTTCAGGGCTAGGGAGGAGGGGTGGGGGTGTAGGAGGGGTGGTTAGAGGGAGGAGGTGGGAGGGTGTCCCAGGGACTGACCCTGGTGGTATCAGGGGAAGTACTGGGGAAAGTAGTGGTGGGGGAGGGGGGAGGAGTCCATACCCAGTGAGAGAGGGGAGCC
>QEPC01014540.1:510095-547183 GCA_003113815.1 Sphenodon punctatus
CCCCGGGGGGGGGGGGGTTTGCTGGTGGTGGCCAGGGGTAACCAGCCACAGGGGGCTGCGCTGAGCCAAGCTCCCACGAGGGGTAGGTATACCCTCCCAGATGGGCCACCGGCTGGGACCAGGCAACACCAGCTGCTAGGCCCTGCACTGGGCCCAGACTGCCTGCCCGAGGGTTAGCGCATACGGGCGCGAGGGTAGACAGTTCTCTGGCAGGAGCAGGCGGCTCGGTTAGGCCCCGTGCAGGCCTGGCACCCCGACGCACTTGCATCGCCGGGCCCCCCCCCAGGCTCCTCCATGTATTGGGCAGGGGGATTTATCGCTCACCCCCCCTTCGCGGTGGGGGGCTGTGCTCGATCCCCCATGGGGAGGTCCCTTTGAGAGGGACCTGGAAGGTCACTTGAGGGAGGGAGGAGGGCCAAGGCCGGGGGAGGGGGTTCTGCGCCCGCCACCAGCTGCTGGAGGAGAGCCTCGCAGCTCGCCATCCTATCCCCTATGGGGATTTTCCCCTCTCTTTGGGGTGGCACTTCAGTAGAGGCCCCCAGGAGTTTTTCCCCCATCCCTGTAGGGGGTGCCTCGTTCATTGGGAGGGTGGGGGCAAGGCTCTCCAACCCCTCTCACTGCCCATCCACACCCCGGAGTGCCCCTTCATCCCCCAGGACATCAGGTGCTTCAGCAGTCTCACACCGCTGCTTTTTCACTGCTGCAGTGGCACTCTTTCTGGGCTTACCCATCCGGCCCTAGCCCAAACAAACTTGGTTGCAGTGTCTGTCACTCCCCGCAGCCGGGGACTCCTCCACTCACAAGCTCGGCTGGGTGGAAAGTTCCCCGCTGCTGAGCGCTGCTGCCTGCCTTGATTGAAGCTCCAGCCGCAAGTGGGGCTGGAGCAGAAACTACGCCGGCTCATGAGCTCCGCCTTCCGAGCAGAGCCCACATGGCCGGTCCCTTCCTATCCCCAGCGGCCAGGGTTGCCTGGCAACCCTGGCCGGGTTCTTGGAGTGGCGCCGCTGTTTTTCTCCCCGCGTGCGGGGCTAAATGCAGCCCTGCCGCGGGAACCCATCTGTGAGTCCAGCCTCCTCTCCTCAGAGTGGGCATGCCAAAGGGCCTTGCGCCTGCCAACCCCTCGTACCGGGGGGGGGGGGGAGGCGAGCGGAGGCAATTAGCTAGCCAACCTCCCTAATGAGTGTATATTAGTCCTGCCCCAATTTCGTTCCTCAAAGAGTTAATTGTCCCTGTAAGTGAGGCCCATAACATACAGTGCTTATAGTGCAAATAGCCCCTCTGGGTGGCCAGTCAGTAGCAAATCAAAACAGTCTTCTCTGTAATCCCAGGTGTCTGCAGGTTGACAGGACGAGGGATGGTACAACATGCCTGCATCTGTCTGCAAACCAAAGCGACTCTTGTGTGTGTGTGTGTGTCTGTGTACGCTGGTGGGTGTCTCAGCAGGAACAAATCTTTATCAACAAAAATCAACTGAGGTTTGCAGAAGTAAGGCAAACATAGCCAAATAATTCCCTGACTTTGAGTGTATCCAACCTTTGGGTATGCAGGCTTGACTTACCACAGGTATTGCCTCCTATTATCTGTGCACAGCCCCCCCCTTCCCAGATTTGGGGGCAAGCTGCAGTTAACACTTGTCTTACTGGAAGCTGATTTGTGCCTTTGTCCCTTGCCACAGTCTAAGACAGGGCTGAGGGACTGCAGGCCTGCGACCAAATGTGACCCACAATTTTTATTTAGCCCACTAGTTCCTTCTAGCGAGCACTGAAATACTAAGTTCAGGGTAAGGGAGCAGAGATGAGGGCATGCATACAAGAATAGGGCAGAGATCCATGATCTGAACCCTCTTCTTCCTGAGCTCACCCCTTAACCACCCCCTCCCCCTGTCAATGTAACCTGGAGAGATTTGACACATCACCCTGTCTGGTTCCCAGTTACAGAACTGGAAGTCAGATCTTTACTGAGTAGTATCCCTAAAAATAAAGCTCCTGGAGAAGATGCCCTTCCAGGAGAGCTCTTTAGGCTGTATATTGATGGGTGGGCTCCTGTACTGAGTAATTTGTTTAGTTTTATTAATCATTCTGGTTTTATTAATCATTCTGGGCGGCAGCAGGTGGGGAGCCCCCGAGGTGGTGAAGCAGCAAGCCCAGTGGCAGAGATCCTTCCCTTCCCTCCTCCCGGTGATGTCAACTAGCGGGACAAGCGGGACATGGTATCGAGGGCGGTGGATTGCTCTTTGGACGGGGCGGGGTGATGGGACTACTCTCTCCTCCCCCCCACTCTTGCGGGGGCGGGGCCTGGAGGAGCCCACTTCCGGGTCTCCCCCCTTAACATCAAGGGCGGCCGAAGGGACTGTTGGCGGCGGCAGCAGGTGGGGAGCCCCCGAGGTGGTGAAGCAGCAAGCCCAGCAGCAGAGATCCTTCCCTTCCCTCCTCCCCTTGATGTCAACTAGTGGGACATGGTATCGAGGGCAGGGGATTGCTCTTTGGCTGGCGCGGGGTGATGGGACTACTCTCTTCTCCCCCCCACCCTTGCAGGGGTGGGGCCTGGCAGGGGAGGAGCCCACTTCCGGGTCACCTGCCTTAACATTGGGGGCAGCCGAGGCGCGTGCCGGAGGTGCGTGTCGGGGGCACGGCTCGAAGGGGCACGGCCAAAGGGGTGGTCGTGCCCCTTCAGCCGGGCTGTGAGGCTGAGGCGGGGAGCTATTGTGGTTTGTATTGAAGGGGAAACTGTCTAAGTAAAGGAGGGCAGCCGACTCCCCGCTGTGAGAGAGGGGTGGTGGAGGCTGATGTTCCCTGGTGGCAGCGGGGGACAGAAATGTTGGAGTAAGGGCCAATGTCCTGATGTGAGCAGGTGTTGGCATGGAAGGGGAGTAACAGTAAACTATGGAGTAAAGCAGGGGTGTGTTCCGGTCCCTTTTTTATTTAACTTTTTTATCAACGATGTAGTTAGTTTTTTGTTAAACAAACAATGTCATTCCCCTTGTATTGGACAGAGGCATATGCTGGTACTACTATATGTGGACGATATGGTCCTGTTGTCCCTTACGAAAGTGGGCATGCAACGACTACTAGATGCCCTACAGGACTATTGTGCATTAAATCATTTAGAAATTAACCACTCCAAAACTAAGGTGTTGGTATTTGCCAACCATTTCCTTCCCAGTCAATGGAAAATAGGGTTACAGCCTATTGAACAAGTAAAGGCCTATAAATACCTTGGGGTTTTATTCCACTACTTAGGTAATTGGACAAAACATATAGAGGCGGTTAGATTGAAAGCTGACCGTCCCTCAAAAGGAATATTGAAATTTTGGAGAACTTGTAAAACCTGCTGTAAATTTGATAAGAGCAGAAATTGGTCCCGCAGATGATATATGGGGCATCGGTCTGGGGACATGCCTATACATTGGGGTTGGAATCAGTTCAACTAAATATTTGCAAAAGTCTTAGGCGTCCCTGTTTCCACTCCCTCTTGTATGGTGAGGGCCGAATTAGGCATCTTTCCCGTCAAATGTAAGATCAAATTGGTCTTATCCAGATACTGGTTACGTCTTTCTAACATGGATGAATCTAGATTACCAAAAGTGTGCATGACAGAACAAAAAGCATTTAAGGGGAAAACCCTATGGACCTACAAAGTCGAAAGTTTAATTCAAGCCTATGGGCTTCCTATTTATGATCTATTGAAAGGGTCCCAAAGGCAATCAAAAGCACAGATGGAGAGTAGAATTAAGGATATTTTCACCCAGGCCGACATGGCTTGAGTCAAGGCTTGCCAAATTGCTCCAAGATTTGCAGAATTAAAAAATCTATTCATTTCTGAGGATTATCTGTCATACATAGACCAAGGTGGCTTTCTCACGATTAAGGATGTAATCCACAGTAGTGGAGGGCCGATATAAGGGAATTTCGTACAGCTGAGGTTCTGCAGTTGTTGTCAAAATAAGGTTGAAGACATTGAACATTATATCTTTGAGTGCCCATACAATGACGATTTGAGGTCTGAAATTATGACCCCATTGTTGAAAGGGAAAGAATACTGGGGAACTAGTTGGAAGTTACCTTATCTATTAGGAAATTCAAATGTAATCATAACAAGGGCCTGGCGAAATTTGCATGGCTATCTGAATCTGATAGGAATCTGATAGGAAAAAAAGGGTAAACGCGATTGGAAGTGGATGAAGGAGGCCTTGTGGGCACTATTGGATACTACTGGATAATATTATCTGGATCGGGGGTGGTGGTGGTTATTTATTTTATTTGGTTGTTTTAAGGTTGCAAATCCAGACTCTGCCTGAAAATGGTTAGGTAATTGACAATGCCTGAATTTGAGGGGGGAGCCGAGGCCTGGGTTGTTGAACTTCCATTAAATTGTAATGAGGATGTGGCCACCAAATGCAGAATGAAATGGTTTAAATTTTGTTCAAATTTTGCTTTTTAGTTGGTACTCCCTTTTCTTGGTAAAACGTTATCAGTTCAGGGGTCAAGTGCTGCCGCCACAAGCCCCAGGAAGGGCAAGGCATGTTTGTGTTTTTATTTTTCAAATAACGTTGTGTGTTTCATGTTATGTTGTATATAAATGACGTTTGTATTGATTTGTTACGGCCAGGGCCAAAACAATACATTATTACTACTACCTATACCCCCGCCCCCAACTTCTACAATTTTTGGAGTGGTTCCTGGGAGGGAAAAGGTTCCTCACCCCTGTACTAAGGGCTCATGCACACACAACGTTTCACATGTATTTGCAAATTAGTGCAGGTGATTGACCATTGCGGATGGTCTCCATTCCCATGTTGCATCTCATGGCAGTTAAATTCAGTTCAGTCCCTTTCCTGTTGCCCTGCCAGCTCTGCTTCTGTGATGATCCCTGTATGGTGGCTGGAAGACTTTAACAAGTCCATGGATTGGGGCTCGCACATGTTTGTAGATGGCTGGTAGCTCTCAGGAGATGGAGGCCCTTTTTAAACGGGTTGTGGCTGAGGGGGCGGTCTGTGGATGTGCCGCTGTGGGGACAATGTGGGGTGGGTGGGTGTACACCCATCCCCCTCACATCGCCATGCATCCCCACGTATGGAGCAGCCTGTATTGTTGCCAGTTGCTTGGTGCATGGGGCACAGGAGGGCGCACCCACACATTTACATGGGATGTTCCCCTGTGTGGACGGGTGTCCATGCGGGGGAGTGTCTTGTGTATAAAAGATCTTGAGAGACCTTGTTGGTGCTCAGCTGGCTAGAGGTGGGAAATGTCCCTTCCAGCATTCTGCAAAATGTGTCAGAAAACAACGGTGCTGCTTAGACCAGGGTTCCCACAGCAACACATGTGGGACAATTGCTCTTTAGATGCGAGTCTTCATGCAACCTAAACTGTTTCCACTGTTGCAATAAAAGCCAGTACAAATATAACCCCTGTGAGGTAGGTTAGGCTGAGAGATCTGTGAAGGGCCCAGGGTCACCCAGTGAGTTAATGGCCAAGACGAGTCTTGAGCTGGGGGACTCCCCCCTACCTCCTAGTCCCAATACTGCACTCTTAACCACTACATTGTGTTCATGAGCCCTAAGGCTTGGTCTTCTGGCTTGAATGGTGGTATGTAAAATGTGAGTTCACTTATGATTTGTTCAGACATGATGCTGTACTATGTGGTGGTTGTCCAGCTACTACTACATAGTAACTTTGTTCATACTTTATGTGAGGAGCTATATGGGAGGTGGGCCAAGTTCCCAAGCCTAATAGTCTCATATAGAGCTGAAATGAGTAGTGAATTTATTACCTTTGAGTAATATCTGAATTTTCTGGTAGCCCTTTGAGTACCTGACCCTATATACCTGCAAAGGAAATGAGTACTCGCCTACTTGTTTTGGATTTAAAGTGAAGAACTGTGTGTAAATGCCCACTAATTTCATAAGCCAGCTGTTAGAAACAGGATTGGGCAAGCAGAGGGCAGCATAAAGCCTAGGGCCTTTGGCATAGCTGTCCCAAAGCAGAGCGACTAAGCCACACCAGAAGGGCTGTTTCAAGGCATTTACTGTAAACTCTTTATATGGCCAATATACAGTGCCCATCCTCATGACCAAAGTTGATAGGTACAGCTAGCAGTTGCTCCAGAAGGTCTTCTGGTAGAGTTTTTGTAAGGAAGTGGACAGGTTGGTGGTTCAAGTATCCTGAAGGCAAACAAACTTAATGGAAACATCAGAGAATCCACCACACAACCCCTATATTAATGTTTCTCAAAGTAACCTTATAAATGAAAGAAATTACACCTTCAGTTTACCATGCAGTCCAGATCTGAACCCTTGACCTATCAGTTTCTTGTACCCTAGTCTACCAGCAAAGCTATAGGAGAACCAGTTAGCAGGAGTGTTTGTCAGCCAGCAGGGGAAGGACTCTTTCTAGCAGTTTCTTTGCCTATAGGAATCTTGAACCTCCAACCTTCCCACTTCCTTTCTAAAGCGTTATCAGGAAAGATATCAGTGTTCGTAGTATTTTATAATCTTTATATAGTTTGCCGTCAGCAACTCTGTGAGGTAGGTCATTGTTGTTCTCTATTTTACAGATGGGGAAATGAGGCTGAGAGAAAGGGTGTTTTTAAATGAGACGCTACCACGCAGGGCCACCCATTAGCCACGCATCCAGCTGCTCATTTGAAGGTGGTGTGTAGGGATGCATGTTCCTGTGACCCACGCAGCACCCACTCATGGCCACTCATAGGCACTAAAATCTGGAATGTACCGTGTGGGGCAAGCCAAAAAAGTGCATGGGGATAGGTTCCCACGCATCCCCTGCCGTATGAACCAGGACACCATCTGCACCAGCAGACAGGTCCACAGCTGGCTGCTTCCCTGGTCCCGCTCACAGCCTTGCTGAGAGCTCTCTGGGAAGATTTTAAAGGACAAGCATGCAAAATACAACACTGAGTTGGCTTAAAGTACAACAACCCCCCCTTGTGATGCATGAGAGAAGAGCCAATGCCATGGAGGACAGCAGCTTCCTGTATGTCCCGCCCAGTATGCACCTCTGGTCCGTTGTTGCCCAGGACTGCCAGTGGGTGCACTGGCTCCTGGGCAGGAAGGGGTTGCTGGCTGCTGCGACTTCATGTTTCCATGGTGTCCGAGGCTGTGTGTAATGGCAGAGGGTGGGTACTTGGGACGGGGGCTTGCTGAGTGGTGGGGAGGGGGAATGGCTGCCCATATGAATTACACACGGGGCTGGTCTGTGGTGGTGGGAGTGCATGGAGGCTGCCTGCGTGGACATGGTGGCCACCCAGGGAGCCACCCATTAGAATTGCTCCCCACTCACTCAATGTGGGTGGGTGCTCCACAGCCATGACACTCAGTGGCTCCTTAAGTCCACCCATGGACCTCTCCTCAAGCCTTGCTTGTTTAAAAACACCCATAGTGATTTGCCCAAGGCCGTCTACTGAACTCAGGATTAAGACAGGATTTAAACCCATCTCCCAAATCCAAGTCCAACACCTTATCCACTAGGCTGCACTAGCTCCTAGAGTGCTACTCACTGTCACATCTGAAAGCTACATGGAAAAAATGTTACCTATCCATTTTCCAGTCCTCCCACAATTGTCTGCTGAGGAGCTCGTCTAACCTATGAACATTCCCAGGGTTCTACTTACTTAGAGCCAGAGTTTTAATCATGGTGTTGCATACACCAAGGTCTGTCAAAGTGGCAGATATGGCATAGGATATTGAGGAGGCATCCAAGAAGTTGGACAGTGCTGGCCACCTCTATGCCCCTGCTACACTGAGACATCTCACTGACTGGGTGTACACTTCAACCACTCCACACAGCTAGAACATGCTATGAATGACAAGCTACTACATACTACAAGCTTACTTCTCGCTAACAATGGGTGTTTTTACACACACATTCCTCCTGGATGTTTGCTGTTACATCCTGAACTTTCTGTGTGTCTAAATCACTCACGCAGATCTTAAACATCCGGATCTTTGAACTTCTGCGTAGAACTTCTCCCAGAACTTTTGTGTTTAAAAAGTTCTCCTAGTAAACTGCTTTGCTCCAGGCAGCTGTGGTCACTTGGTTTCCATGGCAGCCTGTCACATCTACAGCTGTGGCTACTTTAGGCTGCCTCAGGGCAGTGTTTGTGTGAAGAATGCATCCAGGAACTGCTTCAGAGCAGTGTGTGTGTAAAAAATGAATCCGGAATTTACACCGCTTTTAGACGAGGGCGCTGAAAGTGCCTCTGGAGCCGAGCGTTAACAGAGAAGCTGCTCTGTGCTGCCGGAAGTGACGTGCTCTCTCTTGCCGGCAACGGTGGTGGCTGGAGACGCGGTGCTTTGCAGAGGCACGTTCTGGAGACCTGAAACGCGCCTCTGCAAAGTGCTGCATCACCAGCCGCTGCCGTTGCCGGCAACGGGGAGCACATCACTTCCGGCAGCACGGCTTAGCTTCTCTCTTAACGCGTGGCTCCAGAGGTGCCTTCAGCACCCTCCTTTAAAAGCGGTGTTACTTGTGGACTTGTAAACCCAGAAGATTGAAACATCCGCAACTTTAACGTGTGTGTAAAAATGCTAATTTAATATCATGGCTGGACACTGACTTAGTCCCAAGTACTAAAACCAAATGGATCATTCAGTGGGCATTTTTACACACGTTAAAGTTCCGGATTTTTCAATCTTCTGGGTTTACAAGTCCACAAGTAAGTTCCAGATTCATTTTTCACACACACACTGCCCAGAGGCAGTTCCTGGATGCATTTTTCACACAAACACTGCCCTGAGGCAGCCTAAAGTAGCCACAGCTGTAGATGTGACAGGCTGCCATGGAAACCAAGTGACCACAGCTGCCTGGAGCAAAGCAGTTTACCAGGAGAACTTTTTACACACAAAAGTTCTGGGAGAAGTTCTATGCAGAAGTTCAAAGAGCCAGATGTTTAAGATCTGGGTGAGTGATTTAGACACACAGAAAGTTCAGGATGTAACAGCAAACATCCAGGTGAAATGTGTGTGTAAAAACACCCATTGCCTTGAATCTCAGCATTTAGCACCATTCATAACATGGCTGAAATAGGATTAGTCTGATCATGGCAATTCACCTTGATTTTTGGGATAGGAAAAACTCAGCCTCTAAACATTATGCCAAGAAGTTAGGCTCCTTTGGAATAGTGGGGCTAGGATGTAAATGAAAGCCTTCATGTTCCCCTCCTTTAGTCCATGGTGGATCTCCCACTGGAATGAGGAGGAGGAGATCTGAGGGAAGAATGTGGCCATTTGTGGAGTAAATAACCTTTTAAATGTTTTTTCATCACCGTGTTATCACATTTGGCATAATTCAGTGAGAGAATCTGCTTCCTGTGGTTACGGATATTCTTGTTCTTCGTTTCTGTATCTTCCCTGCATGCTTTCTCTGGGTTTCTCCCTCTTTTTTGTCAGTCTCTTCTGTTTTTCTCTCTGCATTTTCTTCCTGGAAACAGTTCTCAGTTCTTAGTAGCTTTGTTTCTACTACCCATTTCCCCATTTAATTGCTAAAGTGACCAATAGTGAAATCTACTGACATTTGTGTTGTCATTGAATGACAGAGTCAGATTAATAGGACATAAGAGACCTTCCCCCTCTTTGGGTTATTGTTCTAGGCCAAGGGTGGGGAACTTCAGGCCCGTGGGCCTTTTATGGAGCCCCTTTCCAATTCACTTTTGAGTGCACCTCCCAGCACACCCCCTCTCAGCTCACACCCTCATCTCCACTCCCTTTCCTTGAGTTTGCTCCTTCAGCCCCTTTTCTCCATTCCTTTGCCCTGAGCGAGCGTGCCCTTCCCCCCCGAGCCTCCCTCCAGCAAGGTCAGACATCCCTACATGGGGTCTGCAAGCTTTTACTTAAATACAAAAGTGGCCCATGGAGGGGGAAAAGGTTCCCCACCCCTGCCTAGGACTCTTCTGTCTGCATTTTCAAGCATGGGATCGTTTATATACCTGGTTCACATGGTTAATTATCTTTACAGCTAGGCAGGCTGGAAGCATACTTAAAAAATAAAAAATAAAGATGAGTTTCTGCATAATCTGATTATATCATACACTCCACAGGGCTGATCTGGTCTATGTGATGTATCTTTGGTACCCCTGCATTATGAATCAGAACAAAGCATGGCTATTGTTCACACAATCCCCTTTGTGTGAGCCTCGATCCAGTTCCCATGCATCATGGAAGCACTATCATCTATGAAGCTGTTCAGTTATTATTTTACTGACTTGCAAAGCTGCTCACAAACTAGTCCTCTCATGAAAATACCCTGAGGCAGTACGTTTTCAACAGCACTGCATGCATGAGCGTTATGTTAAAGGTACAAAACACTGTCTCGTTACCTCCATGAATAGAGCAGCTGATTGTTATTAAGAACAAACTCACAAATGAACTTGCTCTGTGGTTTCTCTACATCTGTATATCCTGAACAAGTTTCCTCCGTCTCATTCATCAGCGACAGAACAAAAAGACTATGCCATTTTCAGGACACATGTCCACCATTATCATCTGGCATCTGATCAGCCATATGTAGTCTGCTGTGTTTTTAACCATTGCAGGACTGTTTCTGTAATGGAAATTATCCAGCTGGTTTCCTTGGGTTGTTAAGGCTGTGGAAAACGTGGCCTTTCTAGAGTTGGCCCCCGTTGTTTTCTCCTTGGCTGCTCATCTCTGGCCTGACTGAAACTAGGATGCCTTCCAGTTTCTGAAGTCCTTACAGGGCTTGATCAGATATGTCACCAGAGTATGCAGTAGCTGCCCAGCTACTACATAGTAGCATTGTGTATTCAGATGTGACATGGAAGGCAGAAGGGAAGCTGTCACTATGGAATGGCTGTCACATCTGAACAACCCTATGATGAAGGTCACCTCTAGCTTCCAGACTCAGAAGGGATAATTTGTGATGGTTGTTGTGGTCCATGTTGGTACCAATGACATAGGAAGGTGTAGGGAAGAGGTTCTGGAGACTAAATTTAGGCTTCTAGGAAGGAGGTTGAAATCCAGAACTTCCAGGATAGCATTCTTTGAAATGCTTCCTGTTCCATGTGGATGAGACAATGGTGCAAGGAGGAGGGATTTAGATTTATTAGAATCTGGGGAACCCTTTGTGGAAGAGAGAACCTATACCGGAAGGATGGACTCCACCTTAGCCAAAATGGAACCAGACCGCTGGTGCTAAAATCAAAAAGGTGGCAGAGGATAATTTAAGCTAAGAATTGTGGGAAAGCCAACAGTTGCTGTGAAGCATGTGGTTTGGACAGAAGCTTCCCAGATGAATGCCACCATTGGTAGTGCAACAATGGGTAAAAACACTTGAACTGGCTCGGGACAGAAAACCCCGGGTGCCAAGGTCTGGGTCAGTTGGGGCACCAGACATACGTGCCTGCAGCTGGGCTGCACCCACGTAATCCAGAGAGGGGGAAGGCGACAACAGATGTGCGGGTGGCCATTCCTTCCTGCCATTCCTGCCGAGCGCACATCCCCGACCATGACAGTAGGCACGGCAGCCAATGACAGCCGCCATGGCAGACCTGATTCGAGCCCAGTCATGGTGGGTCACACCATATGTGATAGCCCGCTGTGGTCCACTTTACCCAAATTGGGTGGGGCTTATTCTGGACTGTGACCTCAGAGGTTTTCAGAGATCCAAACCTGGGCTCATTGACAACATGGCCCAGCACAATCCTGGGTCAACATCTGGCGGCACCTCAACAGATGTGCCGGTGGCCTATGGGCCACCATCACATGTGTTTTTACCAATGTATTCCAGTAACAAGCATAGGGAAGAAACAGAAAGAATCTGGAGGGTAATACTGTGAAACAAACAAACTTAAATACTTCCATATTGAACAAAGTATGCACTCACAAGCACAAGGACGTTAAAATGCTTAGATGTTTGTATACCAATGGCAGAAGCCTCATCAAAAGTAAAAAGTGGGAATTAGAATACTTGGCTTCAAGTGAGAACATTGATATCATAGGCATCTCAGAAACATGGTGGAATGCGGACAATCAATCAGTGGGACACTGTAATACTGGGATACAAAATATATAGAAACAACAGAGTTAATCATGACGGTGGAGTAGCCCTGTATATTAAAGCCAGCATTGTGTCAAACATGCTAAAAATCCTAAATGACACAGACTCCCCCCTGGAATCACTATGGATAGAAATTCCCTGTTTAAAAGGCAACCGGATAGTAGTGCAGCTATACTTTTCAACCCTCTGACCAGGATGCGGACAGTGACTGATATGCTAAGGGAGATTGGGGAGGCTACAAAAGTAGGCAATAATAATGGGTGATTTTATCTACCCCCATATTGACTGGGAAAATGTCTCCTCGGGATATGTTGCAGAAACCAAGCTCCTGGACACCATAAATGATGCCTTCCTGGAGCAACTTGTCTTGGAACCTGCAAGTGAAGAAGCTATTTTAGATCTTGTCCTAAGTGGAGCAGAAGGAGTAACAGTGAAAGAGCCACTTGCTAATAGTGATCGCAATGTAATTAAATCCAGCATGCTAGTAGTTGAGAGAGTACTGAATAAGTCTGCTGCAAGAGTGCTTTACTTCAGGAAGGGGAACTATACAAAGATGAGGAAGTTAGTTAAGGGAAAGCTAAAAGGTAAAGCACAACTAAGTGCATGGGGAATAAATTGACAAATGAAATTCAATATTGATAAGTGCAAGGTGATGCACTTAGGGAAAAATAATCCTCACTTTACATACATGATGCTAGGTTCGATCTGGGTGTAACCACTCAGGAGAAGGATGTTGGAGTCATTGGCCCCAGTCCCATGGTGTGCGGATCCTGCACGGAGCTGCACGGGACCAGCATGCATCCACATTGCCAGCACATTGTGCCGCGTGCAAACCACATGCATGTGCGCACATGTGGCTTGCATGTGGGGATCCACGGCCCATAGGATTGCGGCCTTTGTGGATTATTCCTTGAATATATCAGCTCAGTGTGCAGCAGCAGTCAAAAAGGCAAACTGAATGCTAGGCATTATCGTAAAAGGAACAGAAAAAGAAAGGGAAAATATCTTAATGCATCTGTATAAATCTTTGGTACCACCTTGAATATTGTGTGCAGTTCTGGTTGACCCATCTCAGAACAGATATAATAGAATTGGATAAAGTTCAGAAAAGGGCAACAAGAATGACAGAAGGGATGGATCGACTTCCATATGAGGAGAGGCTCAACAGGTTACGGCTGTTTAGCTTGGAGAAGAGGCAATTAAGGGATGGATATGGTAGAAGTTTGTGAAATCAACACATACACACGTCAGGAAGGGGGCAGCAGGAACCACACACACAGCTTTCTTACTGAAACAGGGAAGCAAGACAAGGAACTTCAAAGGCACTATCTCCAAGGGGCCAGCCTCTCACAAGTGTTTACCGGCAAGGTATGCTTGGTTGCTTACCTCGCTGGTTCTTATATAGTGGTTTGTGCGCCTCGCTGTGTTCCTGTGGGGTGAGGCCCCGCCTCCTTATGTTGGCTGACGTCCCGCCAGGCATACGTTGCGCTGGGGCGCCCTGTTCGCCGTAGTGTCTGTGGGCGTGCTTCCGGGTTGCCTGGCAACCTGGGGGGGCGTGGTGTCGCAGTTGCGGACCTGGATGTGGCGTGACAGGCGGGGGGGGAAACTAATTTGTACTCCTATCCCTAATTTGCATAGTCCCAACCATATTAATTTGCATAGTCCCACCCCTAATTTACATAACTTGCATGAATGTAAAACCAAACACCCCAATCCACATGGCCCCAGCCTCCCCCCTCCCCCCCCAGCAGCAGCAGGGGGAGGATAGTCACTCACTCTGCTCAGCCTGTTGAAATTCCAGCTGGGTGCTGGGGTCGGGAAGAAGAGGTAGCAGCAGTGTGCAGAGGAACTGGGGTCCTAGGGCTCTTCCTCCTCACATTCTTTTGCGGCAGGCAGGACAGCCAGCAGGAAAATGAATGGAGCAAGTTGGCTGGTGCCGCCATGTATGTGCCTCATAACCATGTGGTGGGGCCAGCAGCAGGAGCATGTAGCAGCTGGCAGTGACTGCCCTGCTGAACCCAGCCTAGGGGTGGGGCCAGGAGGTGGGCCTGGGGCCCAAGCTAAGCCTCCTAGTTAGCCGCTGCAGTGGAGGAGGGGAGGCCTGGCAGCCGGTGCTGGCCACTGAATCCCTGACTGTCCACTGCCCCCTGAAAGTGGAGCCGAGCAGGGGAAGCCTGATGGGGAGGGGGGCAAAGCCAGGTGGCTAACTAGGCAGTGTGTGCAGGGCCCCCGGGTGGCCAATCCGCCCCATGGTAAGGCTGGCCCTGAGGAAAGAGGCTGCTGTGGGGACTAAAAATCTGGGGAGGCATATGCCCCCACCATGTGTCGCCTATGTGAACTACCACCTGTGAATCTGTGCAGCCGCCCAAAGCAGAGCTTTGGAACTATGCTAGAAGGGCCCCTTTTAAACCTCTGTAAGCTCTTTATATGAAGAATACACAGTACCCATCTCCAGGACCAAAGTAGCTTCAGAGGACCAATGGTAGTTCTTCTGGTAGAGTGCTGGCAAGTAAATGGGAAAGTTGGGTGTGCAAGGCCTCTGTAAGCAAAGAAACTCAAACCGAACATGGCGAAAACTGAACTCCTTATCTTCCCTCCCAATCCTTTCTTTCCCTCTTCCTGTCAGTTGCCACTGACGGGGTCTCCATCCTCCCTGTCCCCCAAGCCTGTAGCTTGGGCTTCATCTTCGACTCGCACCTTACCTTCAAACCCCACACCGGACTCCATTGCAAAATCCTGCCGCTTCTCCCTCCACAACATTACTAGAATCCGCCCTTTTCTGTCTGTCTCCTCTGCCAAAACTCTCATTCATGCCCTAGTCATCTCACACCTCGACTATTGTCACCTCCTCCTTGCTGGCCTTCCCCACTGTCACCTTTCTTCCCTGATCTCTGTTCAAAACTCTGCAGCCAGGATCATCCACCTAGCCCGTCACTTTGATCATGTGCAGCCTCTCCTCTCCTCTCTCCACTGGCTCCCTCTTCCTGAACATATTCTGTACAAGCTCCTTGTCTTCACCTACAAAGCCCTTCACAACCTTGCTCCCCCCTACCTCTTTGCCTTGATCTCCCTCCGAACCCCTATTCGAGCACTCCACTCCTTTTCTATCCCCTCCCTCATCCTTCCACGTCTCCCCTGCTCCCCCAACCATCTTCTTCCCTTCTCCCTCGCTGCCCCGCACGCCTGGAACTCCCTCCCTGCCCTCGTCTGCCTTGCTCCCACCCTCCACACCTTCAAGTCCCTCCTCAAAACCCACCTCTTCCCCTCCGCCCTTCCTAACTCCTGCTAATCATCCCCACCCAGGATTATCCCCCACCTGTTATCTGTAAACTCCAATTTACTGTAACCAAGCCAAGAACGTGTACCTGAGTTCTTGCATCCTCATGAATGTCGCACCCATTGTCTCTCCCTCTATTCCCCCTTCCCTGTCTCCCCTCTTTAGATTGTAAGCTCTCGGGCAGGGACCATGTCTGTCTTGTTTTTTGTAAAGTGCCAGGTACATCGCTGGTGCTATATAAATGCTTATAATAATAATAATAATAATAATAATTAATAATTAATTACAATTAATAACAACTCCATCTAAACATTAGAGAATCCACCACACAGAGAAAAAAGGGCCATCTGTTAGTTTTTTTCATTTTCAGTAATGAAAGCAACTCCTAGTTTCACAGCTCAGGTTGTGTCCTTTTTCCACTAGGGCCAATAGGAGCCGAGACGTCATTTTGTTTAAAAAGGTACTGGGAAGGAAGCACATTGTAGACTAAAATCCATTATCCCTGCCACAGTAACCACAAAGCTTAGCTACCCAGCCACACTGCAACTGCACATATAACAGTCTTACAAACAGTTATTGGGCAGTATGCATAGTTCTTCCCCTGTTGACTGAACAAAACATTGCAACAAGCCCTTTTTCCTTTAGCTTTGGGTAATTGAAGAGAGCGCAGGGGAGTACAGGGGACGGATACATTAGGGGTTTGGACAATGTGGTAATCCTGCATTTGTAAGTTTACTTTGGGTGCCAACCAAAGGGTGAAACCCAAAGGGTGTTGGCCGTTGGCTGGGCCATTTGTTGAACCGTGGCGCCTGGGGCCCCCCTCCTTCCCTTTACAGACAGCAAAATTGTCATCTTGCGGCTTACCTTTGCTGTTGCCACTGTTGCCCCAACGTCATTGCCGCTGTTGTTGCCGTCGGACCTGCTGCTTGACTGGTTGCTGCAGCTGCCATCATTTGGAGCTGTGCTGCCTGGCCCCCAAAGGTGCCAGCTCCCCTCTCCCCCACTTGGAGGAGGGGGGTGGGGCCAGGGCGCACAGCCAGGACTTTCAGTGCTGTAGGCACCGGAGGCTTGTATTGTGTTTTTTAGTTTAGTAGTTTTAAGGGGTTTGGGGGGGATGAGGCGGGTGTNCAGTGCTGTAGGCACCGGAGGCTTGTATTGTGTTTTTTAGTTTAGTAGTTTTAAGGGGTTTGGGGGGGATGAGGCGGGTGTGGTATGAGGGTGGGGGGTATGGGTATTGGGTTGGGGAGGATAGGGCCATCCCCCTTGGTGAGAGGAGGGGAGGTGGCCCTTGGGGTGGGAGGGGCCTCCCAGTGAGACGGTGGGCACTGCCTGTATAATATGGGAAGGGGACTCACTGTGAGAGAGGGAGTCCCATGGGGGGGAGGGCATTGCTTCCTGGTGAGATGGGAGGGGTAGCGCTCAAGGGATTGGGAGAGGGGATTCCTTGTGAGAGGAGGAACCCCAGGGGGAGGGGGGCAGGGAGAGGGATTTTTTTGGGAAGGGGGACTCTCTGTGGGAGAGAAGGCCCAGAGTAGAGGTTGGAGGGGAGAATGGGGGTGATATTTTCAATGGGGGTGTGTGGTTCGGGCTCCTAGGGGACCTAGGGAGGTCGAGAGCCTCCCCCCATGGGGGATGAAGGAGGAAACGGGTCTAAGGTCCGCCAGTGGGGGGCTGATGCTGCTAAATGCAAGGTCCGTGGTAAACAAGGCCCCGGTAATCCGGAACATGGTCCTGGACGGGGCCGTGGATCTTGTATGCATTACGGAAACCTAGCTGGACGAGGAGGCAGGGGCAATTTTGGCCGACCTGATTCCAGCTGGGTGTGCCGTGCAGCACCAACCCCACACTGGGGGTCGGGGAAGTGGTGTAGCTATTATTTTTAAAGAGACATGGCCTGTTAGGAGGAGGTATCCAGTCCAGGAGATTCCAGGGATAGAGGCCCTCCATGTGGTGCTTGATTTGGCTGGGGGCAATCTCGGGGTGGTGCTGGTGTACCGAGTCCCGTCCTGCTCAGCAGCATTCTTTGCTGCTGTAGCGGAGCTGGTCTTGGTGGTGGTGTTGAGATCCTCCAGGACTTTGGTCCTAGGGGACTTCAGTACCCATACCGATGCCGGCCTTGAAGGAGCGGAGCAAGAGTTAATGGCCACCATGACAACCATGGACTTGTCCTAAGTTGTCAACTGCCCGACCCATCTAGGGGGATATACCCTCGACTTGGTATTCTGTTTCAGCCTTGAGGCGGGTGATCCGGAAGTGGGGGATGTGAGGGTCACACCCTTGTCATGGACAGATCATTACCTCCTACAGGGTAGCCTCTTAGCATGCCACCTCCAGAAGGGGAATGGACCAGTTAGGTTGGTCCACCCCCGGAGGCTGATGGAACCTCAACGGTTCCAGGAGGCCCTAGGGGATTTAACCTTGGACCTTGATGGCCACTCTGTTGATGAGCTCATCCGAGCTTGGAACATCTTGCTCGAGGAGGCCATTGACATGGTTCCTCCAAGACGTCTTCTACCTCTGTCTCCTCACCACAGGGCCCCTTGGTTTACCGAGGTGCTGTGGTGTATGAAACAGGCAGGTAGGCGGCTAGAGCGATGCTGACGTCGGACTTGCGCTGAATCCAACTGACTTCTCCATAGGGCCCATTTGCGGTTCTATGTTGAGGCTTTGAGGACAGCAAAGAAAGAGTTCTTTGCCACCCTCATAGCATCTGCAAAGTCGCGTCCAGCTGAGCTGTTCTGTGTGGTGCGGGGGCTGGTCAGTCCAGCCTCCCTCCGCCTGGACGGGGACTTGTCCCAAGCCCACTGTGAGGAGTTTGCCATCTACTTTGCAGACAAGATCGCTCGGATCCAGAGCAATTTCAGCACCAGATTAGGAGCAGTAGAGGTGGAGCATGAGGTGATGGAGGCCCCATCTGGTCCACCAGTTGTGAACTAGATCCATGCCTGTCCTGGTTGGTGAAAGCGTCCAGGAAGACTTTGGGGATGGTGTTGGTGAGGGTAATCAATGCGTCCCTTCGGCAGGGGAGTTTGCCCCCTGGTCTCAAGGAGGCTGTGGTGCGCCTCCTGCTGAAGAAGCCATTTTTGGATGTGGATGCACTTGCCAGCTACCGACCTGTTTCTAACCTTCCCTTTTTAGGAAAGGTTATTGAACGGATGGTGGCATTGCAGCTCCAGGCTTATCTTGACAGCATCGGTTTCCTTGACCCATTTCAATCAGGGTTCCGTCACGGATATGGCACAGAGATGGTGCTGGTGGCCTTGGTGGATGATCTCAGCTGGGAGATGGAAGCAGGACGTTCAACACTTCTGATCCTGCTAGATCTCTCGGCCGCTTTTGATATAGTGGACCACGGGCTGCTGTTGAGACGATTGCAAGCCCTGGGGGGTCTGGACAGGACCGGCTTAGGGTGGTTCCGATAATTCCTTTCGGGGAGAAGCCAGCGGGTTGTCCTGGCCCGGGGACTGAATCTTCCAGCCCCCTGGCCCTGGAGTGTGGCATTCCGCAAGGTTCTATTCTGTCTCCATTATTATTTAACGTGTATATGCAGCCCTTGGGGGAGATCGTGAGAGGGTTGTGTGCGTTGCCACCAATATGCGGATGACACCCAGCTATACCTCTCCTTTTCATCCGACCCAGGTCCTGCCAACTCAGTGCTGTCCCAATGTTTGGAGGCCATGGTAGATTGGTTATGGCAGAGCAGACTGAAGCTTAATCCTGATAAGATGGAGGTGATGGCGGTGGGTAGGGCGAGGGAGGTGTTGGCTCCCCTCATAGAGGGGGTCCGCCCTCCTGTAACCAAGGAGGTTTGGAGTCTGGGTGTGTTATTGGACTTGGATCTCTGCCTAGATCGGCAGGTGGAGGCGGTGGCTAAGGCCGCCTTCTGCCACGTGTATCTGGTGCGGAGGCTGCATCCATACATTTCCAGACCTGACCTGGCCACCTTCATCCATGCCTTCATCACCTCGAGGCTGGACTACTGCAGCGCGCTCTACGTGGGGCTTCCCTTGATGCTGGTTTGGAGGCTGCAGCTGGTGCAGAATGCGGCAGCTTGTCTCCTGATAGGGACAAGCCGACATTAGCATATCACTCCCATGCTCCGCGCGCTGCACTGGCTGCCTATAGTGTACCAAGGTGTTGGTTTTGGCCTATAAAGCCCTACATGGTCTTGGCCCGTCATACCTCACGGACCGCCTCACCTTCCATGCCCCAGAGCGACCCCTTCAGTCTTCTGGAGGCACCTTCTTGGAGGTCCCCCGTGTAAAGCGGGGGGCCACAATGGAGAGGGTGTTCTTGGTGGCCGGGCCGCATTTATGGAACTCCTTCCCAGAGGAAGCCCGTCTAGCCCCAAGCTTGCTGGCCTTCCGCCGGGCCTGCAAAACTTGGCTCTTCTCCCAGGCCTTCGGAGGAGGAGGGGGAAGAGGGGGGTGGGATAAATGTTTGGGGTGGTGGTTGGTTTTTAGGATTTTAGATGTTTTAATTTTGGGAATCAGTGTTTTAATGTTATTTTAATTGTGTTATTTTTTGTATTGTAAGCCACCCCGATATGCCGTGGGCATGAGGGGGCAGCTAAGAAATATAAATAAATAAATTAATTAAATAAATAAATAAATAATAATATTGGATTTTCATTCTATGTGAAGAATTCTTTGATGCATAATAAATAGTATTCCTTTTACTTGCTGCAGTCTTGAGCCTATGATTTTCCAGTAGCCTTTGTTCAGCTCTACACTGCTAGAGCTGCCATTAGCTGTCTGTTTTTAATCCAGTCATGGAGACTGAATTGGCATGTACAAATAAAGGTGGTTTCTTGCATATGCATATTTACTTCATAAGACAGTAACATAAGTGCTTTTTTTCCTTTGTGTGGTAGACTCTCTAATGTCTAGCTATAGCAGGCTTGAACCCCTAACCTGCCCATTTACTTCCCAGTGTTTTACCAGCAGAGCTACCTGAATAACTGATAATCCCTGCCCCCCCGTTTCCCAGTCTACTTCAGTCAGGGAGATGGGCATTGCATATTGATCATATAAAGTGCTTACAGTTAGTCATAAAAGACCTTTGTGGTGTGGCTCGGCTGTCCCATTTTGGCACAGCTGTGCCTAGAGTCTTGGGCTCTATTCCACCTTTTGTCTTCCCAAGTTCCTTTCTATAAGCTGACTTGTAAAATAAGTGGGCATGTGCGCTCTCTCTCACACACACTCATTGGACACCAAGTGAGTAATGTCAGAGACTCATGTTCACTGATATTTTTCCATTGGCTGCAATGGTGATAGAATATGAGTACTCATTTTGACTCTACCATACCCTTCCCCTGCTTTGAGTGTGCCCACGGTCTCTGCATGCACAGTCTCTGCATGCTTTTCCAAAATCTCATTAACATACCTATATCTTCCACACCCTGAAGCCCCTTACTCATACCCAGAAAATTTCTCCTAGTTGCTGCTTCTATTTTGACATCAAAATAATTTGGACTATGGATTAAACACAAATAGAAACTTTGAGAATTTTGGTTGATGAAGGTCAACATCTTTCTGTATTTTTGTTGTGATCGCATTGGCCATTTTAAAACTGCCACCTTGGTCTGCAGGCAAAAAAAAAAAAAAAAAGTTTCTCCATCCCTGTTTTGCAGTGCCATTGGGTTAGTATGTTTTAAGGTTAGAGTGAAATACAGGAAACAATTCCCATCTCATAAAATGTGTTTTTTCTCCCTCTCCCCTTCTGCTCTCCACCAAAATATATTGGCCTATCACTCTAAAATATCAGTTTCCCACTCTATAATCTGGAGGCCAGGAAGTAGTAATGTAGTTTGCACATTTTTCTTCAATTTCCAGTCTCCTTGAATTTCCTCTTTGCTATAAGATAAATCTGTCACTGCAAAAGCATAGTGTAACTATTTCTATGCAGCAGGAGTTTTGTCCATGTCTGAATGGTACAGGCAGGAGCAATGCAATTAACCAGCAAAGAAACATTGTTTTGGACTCTGGAGAATGTATATGCATGGATTCCAAGGGACCAGGTCATGTGTCTTCAAGTTTAAATGAAAAGCTTGTAGTCATCTGTAGCCTACAGGGGAAATAGCTATAGTCTTTTCAGAGGCAACTCTGCTGCATGCTGACTTCTCACAGTTCCTTTATGGAGAAAATGTCCTGCCTGATATGCTGTCATGTTGCCTTGTTGCCTGTGATTATAGTTTCTTCATTCACTTTCTGCTGTTGGGACTCTGGTTTCGTGGAATTATTACCCTTCTAATGACTTTCATTGCTAATTTATTTTTAAGTGTTCCCCAGATGGTTACAAGCTACAAACGCTTGTAGGTGGCTTGGCAATTTGTCAGGGACATCCCTGTTGGAGGTACTTAGTAAATGTGCTTGGTTTCATTCTTTTTGTTTTTTTAAAGCAACAACCAGCCCTATTGTATGTTTTATGCCTGCGTTGTAAATTAGTATTTCAGAGTTACCGTTGCTTTAAGCTTTTACATGTTTATTTATTTTTGTACTTCAGATCCAGCACTTAGAATTTAATTTGCTAGTGTTCTAGTAAGCAAGTGTATCAGCTTATCCCGTTTCACTGTGTAAATGACAAATGAGTTTTTTGACCTCCTGCACCCTACCAGCTCCAGCCTGTCCCTTTAAAGCCTATCATCATTACTAGGAGTATCAGACCTCTGTCAACTACTGTCTTCTTTGAGCTTCTTATGCTGGTCCTGGCTTTCTGTCTCTCAGTATTAATGAATGGCAGAAAAAACTCAAGTCAAGAGAGAATTAAACATTTTAGGACATGTGGGTGTTCCAGAACAAACTAAAAATTACCTGGAGTTGTTTGTTTAGTGGTTTGCAGAATGATTAGGCTTTCCATTGCTTTTAGGAATAATTGCCAGATAATCGTTGGGGTGTGTGTATTTGCCGCTCTCTGTCTTAGAAGAGTATTCATCTCCTGTGGTGCTCTGCAGCTTCATAACAAGCTAAGATGGCACTTGCTAGTACTGGGATGAGTCCTGGAAATCCTATCTGCCCCTCTAGTATTTGCATATGAAATTATTAGGGGTGGGAAGTCTGGTTCTCCTGAGATCCGATATTGCTGGTATTTGGCCATACCGGATTAAAACCAAGATCCGATAAAACTGGCTGTACCGGTTTTTTGTATTGGTCTCAGATCTCAGTTTTTTTAAAATGATTTTTGGGCCTTGGCCACAGCTTTTTTGTTTTGCACTTGAGTTGTGTCCCTCCCTGCCCCCTCCCTGTGGTAATTAACTGTTACATTTGGTGCTTTTTAAAACTCTGCATTGCATTGGTTGCCTTTTTTTAATTCAAAAAAGGTATCCAATCCTGAAGGTTCCCTAAGATTTTTAGAGGGGGTACTAGGAACCTTCTCTTTTTTTTGTTGAGATTCTAAATTATCTGGGGGCCACCATGGGTATTTTCAGACGTTACAAGATCACAGTCAACAACAGTGAACCACGGTAAATTTCACTGTGGGGCCAAAGCGCCCTGAACGTCTGTTTCACGACCGCCAGATGTTCACCACTGCTGATTCCCACATGGAGTCAATTTCAACCATGCTCCCCGGGCTCCCCGCGGGACAAGCTCCGAAAGCGTGGTCAAAGTGATTCCCAGCAGGAAGCAATAAAAAGTAACGTCTGGCCGGTGAATACGGCCCGGAATCCCCGGCGGGATTACGGCCCGTGGTCAAAGTGGCTGGGCGCTGCGGCCACATTGGGTGCGGCGCCCGCCTGTCTCCCCAGAGGGCGGGCAGCGGGAGAGCGTGGGGGGGGGCCGTGTGGCCGCACGTTGCGCCACGCGGACCCTCCCCCTCCCCAGCCGGCATGTCTGTTCAGGCCATTTTTTGACCACAGGGGTGGTTTTTTCATTCACCCCCACCGGGGATTCACTGTGGTGCATTGGCCCAGCGTCATGTCTGAAAATACCCTATGGCTGTCCATTATGGGTGGGCCTGGTTGGCCACACGTTTTGGCCCTACCCCAGGCTGTGCAGGCGGCAGGACGGCTCTCCGGCCGTGGGCATGCCAGTTCAGTGTCCTGACACAGTCCAGACCATGTTGGCTACAGTTCCCTGCCCCGGCTGGGAAGCCACTGCACTGGCCACATGTCTTTTTTTGGTTTTTTATTTTTTCACACACACATCTGTTTTTACTCAGAGAGATTATTCATGCAGAAATGTTGGAACTTTTTTGAGAGAAAATGGCCTTGCTATCTTTCCATCCCAGTCTTTCAGAGAGTTTGAAGTATGGATGGTCTGGATAAATATCCCTTTTGGAATGATTTTCTGAAGTAGACCACACTTGCAAAAGTTTGTGTATTGTTTATCAACAAGGATCCTAGTTTTCCATGATAAACCCAAAATTCTCTGATTAAAAAAACACAAAAATCCATATTTTTCTGCGATTAAAATGAAATACTGAACTTTAGTTTCCCTAGTCACAATATATATATAGATATTAGCTGAACACAATGTTTTACTGATATTGTTACAATTTTTAAGCACGTTGGAAGCATACAAGTGCCATCTTACTGGAACTGCCATTTGTATTTCTTTCCTTTTCCAAATATATTTAGTGCTTTCCGTGGGTTCTACAATTGTCTGCTTTTGAATCTACAGCCTTGCTGCATACAGTACAGAACAACACATTACCATCAATGTGAAATTTGGCCTTGCCAAACTCAGTGACACCATCTTTAGGGGTGATTTTAAAAGTTTTTGGCATATTTTCCTAACTTTAATTACTCGCATCTGGAGGCTGAAGTGAAATTTGAGATGCAGTAAAACATGAACCCCTATACACCACTGAGTAACCTCTATATGCCGGAAGCAGTTTATTGGAGTATGTTTCGCTATGTAAATTTAAAGCGCGTTCAAAAATCAACCACAAGAGGGGGAGATTGTGCTCATTGAATAAGTGATGGGGTACTTTCAGAAAATGTGGTTAATAGTTAATGTTTTTTATTTTTTCACAAAATGTAAAAAAATAATTTTTCTGTAAAAATGCAAATTATGTGTTTTTCTGTGGCAAACAGATTTCTAGAATCCCTGTTTATAACATCAACTTACTGTATGGAATTCCTATAATTTTATTCCAGTTTAAATGTCATTTTAAATGGGTGGGCTTAAAAACAGCTGTCCCTACCCAGCCACAAAAACTTTGCCCATCAGACTTCAAGAAAAACCTTTTAATATTACAAATAGCTGAAGAGTCTGGCATGTTCTGGAATCTAGAGGTGCAGAGTTTGAGACTGTCCCAGACCAATTCATGAGTGATATTGAAGAAAGAGACTATTGTAGTTAGTAACTTGTAGTAATTGTTTAACCACCGATGTGTACAGCAGTCACTCTCAGTACATTTTTGGCATAGTTTTCCAGGAAAAGTTGTGTTTTGAAACTTTATGGGCATAATTTTTAGGGGAGCTCAGTTGATGATTGTATAGTTCAATTCAGTTTAATACAATTTTATTGCAATAGCCTTCAGGCCATGACAACAGAAAATCATAACAACAACATCGTAGGTAACATACAAATATAAAACCACATTTCAGTAACAACTTTAAAATATCCAGAATACCCATAAAGCCTCTTTTTACATGGGCCCAACCAAATACTAATATAAAACTACTGAAAGGTCCTAAGTTTCTGGGCTCGAATCTTTGTGGCTGTAATGATGCTACAGCCCTCGTCCCCTCATCTTTAGCATCCTTCAACAGGAAGCTCATCAGTTGCTTAGACGGCCTCATGGGGTCCACATTCAAGGTTTTATACAATCCTCTACGGGGCACCTCGTAAAGAGGGTAAAATAATAAATAGTGGGCCACATCTTCCACAGAACCCTCTCCACAAATACATAATCTATCTGCATAGCTAGTCCCCTGAAAACATCCCTGCACCACTGCTGTTTTAACAGTTTGCATCCGCAGACCCATGAAAGCCTTCCTACAGGCCAAGACCAGTAAGATCTGCAGGTAGCAGGAACTGGCACGGTCAGGCAACCAGAACCTGTACCAGGGGGCAATTTTAGAGAGTGACGCCCCAGCCCTTGCTATTTGTAGCTCAATGTCATAAGCTCGTGTCTCAAGAGCCATCTAACTTCCCCAGGTGACCTCGGGGTGAAGTGTTCTTGTGAAAAACCCAACAGCCTAATATCCTCCACCCGTGACCGTCATGTATTCCTACCTCTACAGGGATCAGCCATTTTTTCTTGCAGGCAAAGTTTAGAAAATTGAATGTGCCACCTTTAGCCCGTAGAAAAGTAGGTGTAAAATAGATCTTGATGCAGCAGATCTCCCCCCTGTTTCTAGCTGTAATAGTGCTGCATGAGTTGTATGGGGAACCCCCAGCAACGATCTCAGAAACTTATTCTGGATTACTTCTAGAGAACTATATGACTCACTCCCCACAGTGGAGATTGTGTAGTAGTATATTAATGTTATATATTATTATTTAAGATTATATTACAGGAGCTAAGGTTGTTCGGTGCTAGGCTATTGGATTCAGAGATGGGAGTCCTGAGTTTGAATTCTGGTCTCACTGGATAGTCATGGGCAAGTCACTCTCAACTTCTTGTCTGTAAAGTGGGATGCCAGCAACATGCCTGGCCAGTTGGTTGGTGTCCATAGGGCTTAATGGAAATGTAGTGGTTCCCCACCATTGTATTAGCCTGAATTCCATCAATGAGACTCCATTGTCTTCTCAAAGCTGTGAATATGGATTTTGTTATATCTCTCTGTGTATCTATACAATTTTATTTTCATCTGGTGTAAGACAACAGAAAATGTGTGAGTTACGAGTGTTCTGACAATTATGGGAGCGAATACAAATTTCACTCAGCTTGCTCTTGCTCAAAGCAGCAGCTTGAGGTAGAGAAAACTTCACCCAAGCACATTAGCCAGTGATTCGCTCTCCCATAATTTTCCTCAGAGACTCAGCCAAAGCAGTGGGCCCTGCAGTAAGTCCTGACAGCATAATTCTGTTGGAATTTGTGTGATTAAATGTTTAAATGCTGGCTAGAGAACACGGTGCTGCTCTGACTCTGCTCCTGTTGATTGCAGTGGGGAAAGGCTCAGGCCCCGCTGAGCACATTGGCAGACCCCTGTGGGGTGGGGTCGTTGATGATTCTGCATCCCGTAGGGGATGCAGAGTCTCGCCTGTCACTCTCCAAGGGGTGTTTATCTGTCATGACCTGCCAGTAAAATTGTGCAATGTGCTGAGAGATGAAACTGCATTTGTGGTAAAACTCCAAGGCAGCTTTAAGGGGAAGGGCGTTGTGTTGTCAATACTGTTATAGGCATTGTATTGACCTCAATGTGGCTCTAGACTGGTGTAATTGCTTCTATTTCATGTTAGATGTTCAGCTAAATGTGGGCCATGGATAAATGAGCATGAATATTTATCTTGCATACGTCCCAACAGTCCCTGCTTAGGAGGAGACAGTCCCTCTTTGTCTGCTGAATCCCACTGTCCCTCTTTCGTGGGGGGAGGTCCAAGACCCTCTTTCAGGAGAGAGAGACAAAAAGACAGGTATGCAAGCCTAAGGCACCTTTTTCCTGGTTGCCGCCCAGAAAATGTACTTGATGGGACAATGAGCAAGAAGGAATGACCAAAAAGTAAATTGAGAAGCAAGAGTGCTTCTGTCTCTCTTTATGCACTTCGAATGTTGGGAGGTAGAGATGAAATGTATATTGAAACTGCTATTTGAGACTACTATCCTCTTGTTTGGATTGGAAGGAGAATGTCTGCATTGGAACTCCGATGTGGTGTGGTGAAGTTTTTTGGAGCATGGTTCAGTTCGGGGTTACTGCTTGGTTTGGTCTGGCTGTCCAGGAATTTGGTTCAGTTCGTAGTGTGTATATGGGAGTTTGGTTTGGTTCATGGTGTGACTGGCTGGGAGTTCAGTTCAGTTCAGTTCAGTAGGGGCTTAGTTTGTTCATTGGATCAATCCCCCAGCTGATCCATACCGAACTAGATCAATTCTCCCCAGTCGATCAGTACTGAACCAGATCAATCTGCCCCCCAGTCTGAACCAGACCGAACCATGCATTCTTCTGAAACTGAACCAGACCTATCATAGCTAGCCAGACTGATCTCCTCCACCAATCTATGAACCAGACTGATTAGCTACAAACTGAACCAGTTTCTTCCTAGAACCAGACTAATTTGCCCCCCAAAGTGAACCAGACTTATCCAGACCGAACCATAGATTCTTCTGAAGCAGACCGATTCTCCCCAAACCCGAACCAGACTGATCTGTACTGAATCGAACATATATCCACTGTCGGAGTTGAACAGGCTGCATATCCGACCCGGCGATGAGGATCGGAGCAGCAAAATTCAGCAGATATAACATTATGTTTGGATATTATTTCCACCTCTATTGGGAGGGGTTTGTGTGTGTGTGCGTGTGTGTGTGCAAGTGTATGGGGCGTGGAGCTTATTCACTGAGGGGCAGAACTTATCGGTCAAGGGAGTGGGGCTTGTCCCTGTTTGGCTGTTGGAAATGTTGGGAGGTGTGATGTTATGTGGCCCCAAGTTCTCAAACTTTTTAAAACCATGCCCCTTCTTCCTATCTGTGATAACTGAGGCCCCTCCCCTATCACACTCATATACATACCCCTTGCTCTCTCTCTCTCTCTCTCTCTCCCCCTTCCTATCCTCCTGTTGCTTCCCTTCTTTGTTCCCTTTGCTCTCCCCCTACCCCTTTAATACTTTGTAAGTTTGGAAAAGTCCCCTACTTCAGCCAGAGTGGAGCTGGGTGTTTGTCAGATGTGCTTCTCTTCATGCTCTCCTCACCTTCTTCATGTCCCAGTTTGAGAATCACGCTTTAAATCCTTGCAAGACCCCTCCAAAATAGGAAAGCACCATCCTCCTCCTTTTACAGATGGGGAACTCCTTGGAGAACTCTACTGACACAAACCCCATTGAAGTTAATGCGGCTTGTGTTGGTGGAGTGTCTTAAGGATCAGGATCTAAAAGTGGTTTGGTCAAAATTACCCAGGAATTATGTTGCAAAGCAGAAGATAGAGCACTGAAACACTTCATAAAGGGAGAGGCTCAGTATTATTCTCATTACCATTTTCTGTGTAGGGAAACTGAGGCACAGAGAGATTCAGTCATTTGCTTCCAACACAGTGAGTGCAATATTGGCATTTCTGTATTTTTTTTTAGTTATGTTGCATCACTGCTGGTTATCTCCACAAATGCAATATTTACTAATTAATGCTAGTCATTAGAGTGGGACTCTGTGGTGAGTAGGATTAGGGAAAATATTGGTCTGATTTCTTTGCAATGGCGTGGGATTATTCTTAATAACAAATTTGTAGTTTTTAAAATAATTTTTCTAATGTCTGTGCTTTATACGGTTAAGCAATTAGACATTTTTATTGTTTATTAGCTTTATATTCTTAGCTTTATATTCTATAGCTTTTTTAGCTTTATATTCTTCTGGTGCTTCAGGATTTTTTGGTGGTTTTTATTTTCAGTAGATGTTTGATTATTTGGTTAATGACTCAGTTATGATATGAGTGATTCCAGATCCTCATGAAGTGATGGAGACTCATGTCTACATTAATCCTATATTGTGCTTATTGTGAAAATTATGTATGTTTGCGTTTTATTTGCTCTATAAATTTTCTTTTAAATTTCATCATAGTTTTTATTCTAAGAGTTAATCTTTTTACATAATGTAGTTTTATGCCTGTTGTAACTTCAATTTTTGTTGTAATTAAAGGTTTGTAGTCTTGCTTTACTTACTGTTTTCTGTGATGGCTGAATAGCTAACACAAATAAATTTACTACTGCTCTAGGGGCTGAATTAAAATTAATTATTAATTATACATGCTGTTAATCTGCAGTGACCCATACTGGATGGGGACAGTTAATTGGGTAACTTTGAGTAAGATGAGGCTATTTCTAAAACCAGGACACTAGGGGAAAAAATCCTCCCTTTCGTCTCTTCCCCGCTCTTTCTCGCCACTAAAGTCCCTGACAGGGTTTGTCATTTTATTATAGCACTCTGTGTTATGGAAGAAGCGCTGTTTAAATCTGGCCACGTGTCACTTTACTCCAGGAAGGGCAAGGCTGCTGACTTGATCTGGCTGTGCCAAAATTTGATCTGACAATTTGAAAAGGGCTGACTAGACCAGCTAAGCCAAAATCTACTCCTGATGCTTCTTGAGCGAAAGGGCCTGAGAAGATAAAAGCTGAGCTATAAACAGACTCGACATGGCTGTTTGAATAACTGCCCTTACACAGGCATGATGATGCTATAACAACATTAAGTGAGCAGTAGGTATGAGGTGGTAGGGAGGGTAATGTGCTTTAAAGTAGCACCCAATACAGGCCATGAATAACTTCAATGATTCTACCCTGAGAATGACCTGTGAATCCAAAATGGCTTTGTTGCCGGCGGGCCAGGTGGCCGGCCGGGAGTTTTCCTGAATTAGAAGGGAACTCCAGGCACCTCAGTGGAGGCTAGTGCAGCCCAAGCATTTTGTGTGTGCATTGTTACGGTGGGAACAGAGAGAGAGGGAAGATCTGGGAGGACTTATTTGAAGAAGAAATAATTCAGGGAGTCTGTCTGCTTAACTGATGTTTCACTCTGTTTTGGATTTGAGTCTTGAGTTAATTCTGTTTCCAGCAGTGACCTTGAGCAAGTTGCTTTAGTCTTCTGTGCCTGTGATTCCCCCCACCCCCCGCTTGTTCCCTTTGTCTTGTCTTCCCCACACCCCCTTTAAAATAAATAAATGGTAAGGATTGTTTCTCATTACATGCTTGTGCAAAATAGGGTTCTGATCACAGTTGTACTGTGAGGGATTTAATAGGACTACTCTAGGAGTAAGTGGTTTGTGGATCGTGGCCATGAAGTCTATCAGCGCTGCTATAACACAAGCAATAAACAGTAAAAATAAGCAACTCCTTTCCATTGTGATTGGCAACCCCAGGTCTTACAAATTTCGGGGAGTCCTATTACCTTTAGTAATAGCATCAATTTTTTTAAGCCAATGATTTTATTCACCATTGAAAACAGCTCCCACACAATTTTTTGTATTAAATATTCAAACCTTGCGTGTGTGCACGCATGTGTGTGTATGTATTTAAAGCCAGTTTTTGGTATATCAGTGGATTAAAAATTAAAACACACTTAACTTACTGTGCATCCTGTTATAAATAAATGATGGCACATGGAATAGCTCTTATAATGCATCCAGTAGGTTTTTAAAAATTCTTTTCATGTGAGTAGGGCAAGCAGAATTGGCCCATTCTTTTCTAAGTAGTACTGTTGGTATGGAGCCGCTTTCAAAATAAGATTAATTTTAAAGCCTATCAGCATGTTTCACCTGGGCCAGATATACAAATACAGCTGGGGGCTGTTTGTGTGGGACAGAAGAGAGCTGATATGCACTATACTCTGCTTGGTCAGCTGTGACAGATGCAATTGTAGAGGACCCAGGCAAGTCTATTGTGCTGTTAACATCCTTGTCTATTTGAACTCTCACTCTGTGGATGGGATATGGTTGGTTTTTTGATACTGCATACGTGATTGCATCTCTTTATGTTATAGTTGTTTAAAAAAGACTAGCTAAAGCAGATGTGAGGTCATTTAATCATTTCCAGTAGCTTTTTAAAAAATATGAGTAAGCGTGCAAAATTTACAGAACTCAGGGGACCTAAAGATTGTTGAGAGCTGAAGTTTATGAGCAGGAAAATCAATGGGGATATGAATGTGTAAGTCTTTTCAGGAAATGGCCCATGGTTTACTGTTTTGTTTCTGTCTTGTTTGAACTAAATGAAATCTCCTAATGGACATTATCTTCCATGTTTCTACTATGCAGTTTATTCAGTAAATAATAGGGATGGGAGTTTCGGTTTTAACCAAACAGCCCCAAAATGGCTGTTTCAGATTAAAACGGAAAGAACCAAAAATTGGGCCATTTTGGTTTCTGGTTTTTGGTTCTGTGTCTTCCCATTGACGTCAATGGGAAGACACAGAACCAGAAACCGGAATGTCTCAATTTTCGGTTTCTTCAGTTTTCCCTGGAAGGGGAACTGGGGTCCAACCTCCCCCAATACCATTCCTGAGGCCTACAACTGGTCTCGGAGGGTGTGGGTGGGGATAAGAACATAAGAAATGCCATACTGAGTGAGACCAATGGTCCATCAAGCCCAGCATCCTGTTTCCGACAGCAGCCAATCCGGGTTGCATGGGAGAAGTACCAGCCATCACAAAGGGCAGTCTATTCCTTGTTGATCACTCCCTGCTCCCGACAGTAAGAAGTTCTCATCTCGTAATCTACTTGTCTAGTAGCTGTTAATGGATCTATTCTCCAAGAACTTATCCAGTCCTTTTTTAAACCCAGCCATACTACTGGCCCTGACAACCTCCTCTCTCAACAAATTACATAATTTAACTGTGCATTGAGTGAAAAAATACTTTCTTTTATTTGTTTTAAATATGCCACCAGCTAGTTTCATGGAGAGTCCCCTAGTTCTAGTGCTACTTGAGAGGGTAAATAAATGCTCCCTATATACTTGTTCCACTCCACTTAAGATTTTCTAAACCTCTGCTTTATCCCCTCACAGTGTTCTCTTCTCCAAGCTGAAGAGACCCAACCTATCGAGCCTCTCTTCGTACGGAAGCCGTTCCAAACCCTTGATCATTTTTGTTGCCCTTCTCTGCACCTTTTCAAGTTCTATTATATCTTTTTTAATATGGAGTGACCAGAATTGCACACAGTACTCAAGGTGCAGTCACACCATCGATTTATATAGGGGCATTATGATATTTTCTGTCCCTTTCCAAACAATTCCTAACATTCTGTTTGCTTTTTTGATTACTATTGCACATTTATTTATTTATTTCCGTTTTCTTTTATTCCGCAACACTCCTGCTCACAGAGCAGCTTGGGGCGGCTCATATACACATCAACAATTCACAATAAAACACAGTTCACAATTTTTAACATTAATCTGAGGATTTCAGTGTATTGCCCACAATGACTCCAAGGTGCTTTTCCTGAGTGGTTACTCCTAATTTAGAACCCAGCATTCTGTACACATAGGCCCCTTTTAGACAAGCGGGTCGCCGTTGTGTGACCCGTTCGCGCGATATTTCAAAATCCGTTACGGGATTATACGAGACGCCTGACAGGGATCAAGCGCATGAAAGGCGGTCGCGCATTGTTTGCCAACCGCGAATTAAATACCTCAATTGTGAGGTATTTAATTTGCGGTCGGCAAAGAATGTGCAACCGCCTTTTATGTGCTTGATCCCCGCTGGGTGTCTCGTGTAATCCCGCATTGAAATATCACGTGAGCGGGTTGCACAACGGCGACCCGCTCATCTAAAAACGGCCATAGTTTGGATTATTCTTCCCTATGTGAATCACTTTGCACTTGTCCACATTACACTTCATCTGCCATTTAGGTAGGCCCATTTCACATGAGATGTCCCTCTAAGATGCCCCCCCTCCTTGCCCATGTGTGGGACTGGGTGGGCATGGGGGTGTCTGTGCGACGGCCAGTACGTGTGCATGGAGGTGTGTGTGCTCTCTCACCCTCCACCCATCTCCACCGATCCCCCCCACATGGAGGCATTGGACAAAACGGAGATGCCTCCGTGTGTGGAGATTGGTGGAGGTGGGTGGACTGTGTGTCCATGCGACTGGCCGCTCATGCTGTGCACACCAGCTGAGGTGCACCCCCCGCACCACGGCTCCTCCCGGCCTGTTTGAAAAGGGCTTAGATGCTCAATAACCTAGTCTCACAAGATCCTCTTGCAATTCTTCACAGTCTGCTCCAGTTTTAACTACCTCGAATAACTTTGACCCTTTTCATATGGGCCACGGTGGGTGGATGGGTGGGTGGCACAGTGGGTGGCCGGTGCTTGGGGGTGTGTTCTCACGGACCCCCACCCACCTTCACTCATCTTCACGCATCGGGCATTGGCGCCCGTGGCTCCGTGCATGGGTGATGGGTGGAAGTGGGTGGAGCACGCGAGCATGCACTCACCCCCACCCATCACCCGTGGTGTTCCCACGGGCTCTCCCTACACCTGCCAAGGCATTTGCACGGGTGTCCCCTCCCCACCGGCAGACATGTGCGGAGCGCACCCCTGTGAAAAGGGCCTTTGTGTTATCTGCAAATTTGATCACCTCACTCTTTACACCTTTTTCCAGATAATTGATGAGATATTAAACAACACCAGTACAAAGCCCTGCGGCACTCCAGTATTTACTTCTCTCCAATGTGAAAACTGACCATTTAGTCGTACCCTTTGTTTCCTAGCCTTTAACCAGTTACTGATCCACAATAGGACATGATAGGATCTGCGTCCCCAACCCCAGGGGCTCTGCCAGCTCGCACTACTTACCGGTCCACAGGCCTTGGAGGATGGAACTGAGGCGCTGCTGTCTTCTGTCTTGGTTGCTGTCGGGGCTGGCTCTGCTGCTGGGAGGCTGAGCCACATTACCTTTGTAGCCGGGTGTCTGCGCTGGAGCTAGCAAGGCTGTGGGAGGCCTGCACGGCCTGCCCTCCCGGCAGTGGAACTCCAGCAGCGCGTCCTGAGGAGAAGGCCTGTCGGGGTCCAGTGGCCCTTCTTCCGAGGGTGCGTTGCCGGGAGGCGGGGTCAGTTCTACGTGAAATGGCTCCACACATGTGCAGAAAGGCTGCCCTTTTCCAAAATGGTGCCGATGCTGCTGGCACCATTTTGGAAAAGGGCTAGAAACACGCAAAATGCCCCCCATGTCTATTTTGTGCATGTGTACTGCTGGAGGAGCAGGGAGCTCCAGCTCGAAGGAGAAGCAAGGCAGTGTGCCCTGAAAAAGAGCCCCAGCAGGCCTCTCACAGCTGTGCTGCCTCTGGTGCAGCCTGTCCTCCCAGCAGTGGAGCTCTGGCAGTTCGCTCTGGGAAGAAGGCCTGTCAGGGCCCAGCAGCCCTCGCACAGCCTTGCTGGCTCTGGTGCAGCCACCCAGCTGTGGAAGCAATGTGACATGGCTTCCCGGCAGTGGAAGCAACCCCGCTGGCAGCAAAGACAGAAGATGGCGGCTCCTCATCTCCATCCTCTGAGGCCTGTGGACCGGTAAGTAGTGCCAGCCAGCAGGGCTCCTGGGGTGGGGGAAGATTTCCCATTGACTTCAGTGGAGAAAGAAAGAACTGAAAACAAGAACTGAAATATGAACTGAAAACCAGGGATCTGAAAACAAAAAACAAAACAAAAGAAAAAAATAAAAATCTCCCAAACCGAAAAAAGTCCTGTGTCCCACCCCTAATAAATAACTTCTGTACCAGGATTACGAAACTTTGGATTGGGACCTAAAGTAGGATCTCTGCAAGGCATCATCCTGATTGATGTGTTATACATTTTCATGTCTTTGTTGTAGTCTGTGGTCATGGATTACAGTTAAGCCTTGAAGGGGATGGAGTGTGTGATGGGGTGTGGTGGGGAGTAGGCAAAAGCTTGTGAACCACTGATCAACACGCTGATCAACCTTAAGAGGGCCAGAGTAGCCTAGTGGATCATGTATTAGCCTTGGACTTGGAAGAGTGGTGTTCAAATCCTGTTTTAGCCAAGCTGTCAGATTGTAAGCCCTAGGGGCAGGGACCGTGTCTATTTTATTACTTTGTAAAGTGCCAGGTACACTGCTGGCGCTATATAAATGTTTGTTAATAATAATAATAATTAATAACTAACTGGGTGGCCCTGGTTCCCCATGTGTAAAATAGGAATATTAATTACCTGCCTCAGAGCATTGTTGTGTGGGTGAACTAGATAAGGATTGTAAAGCACTTTCTACACTGAATGTGCCAGATAAATGATTAATAATAATCTGTCCATTCTTTTTGCCAGTGAATAACACTACTGAATCTTTTTAGTAACATCTGCATTACATTTCTGGGGAAACAAGCTAACAAGATCATCTTCTAAATATGAAAGTAAAACTGCAACATTTTGAAGGGTGACCAAGATAGTAGCGTGTTCTCCATGCTTTATAATGTGGTCAGCCCAGATTTAAAACTAGTGATGGATGGCTAATGGAATGTCTGCCATAGCAGACAGCCTGTGATTAAAAATACCGCTTCTCTCTGTGGAATCTGCATTTGAGGGGGTATTTTTATTGTGTGTCGTGTATTTTTCCTGGCATCCTTCATTAAAGAGGATTTACGGGCGGAGCGAACGTATTTGGTAATAAGTTGAGAAGAAAAACATGGTCCAGGGTAGAGGTGCCCTTCTTAAATCCAGTTTCTTTGTGACTAAGGATAATGGGTAATTTCAGACGTTACGATACCACGGTCAACCACAGTGAACTCGCTGTGGTGGCCACGGTAGCGTAACGTCTGATGTTACCCAAAGAGATTCCTGCCAGATGTTCATCCCTGTGAACCCCCGGTGGGAATTTATTTGACCACGCTTTTGGACCTCCGACCACCTGGAGGTCCGAAAGTGTGGTGAGATCGGACCCCAAGTGTGGTCACGGTGGCCACGATCCGGAATTGGCGGAAAGTAGCGTCTGTTACCTTCCACCGGCTGGATTGTGGCCCAGACCACGCTGTGGGATCGGGCGCAGCGGCTGGATTGGCTGCTACACCCGCCCGTCTCCCGGAGGGCGGGCAGCCGGGGGAGCTGTGCTGCACGTCGCGCTGCACAGCCCCTCCCCATCCCCGATAGGAATCAGGCAGGCACGGCTGGACTGATTCCTCACCAGGATCCGAAACGGATCCCAGTGTGGGGTGATTTCACATCTGAAATCGCCCATTGTTAAACATCTGCCCAGGCCTGTAAACAAATCAGCAAAAACTTAGAATACAGTTTCCCGATGATATCCAAAAGACTAACTTAACAATAATTTGCAGGATCATGGAAATTGCCCTTTTAAAAAATGGGAACTATGATACTCTTAACCCAGCCCCTGGGAATGATGCCAGAATCATTTATGGCCGTAAACAGGGCTGCCAGAGTACCACTCCACCAGGTTGCAGCAAAGTTCTCCGAGGGGGGAAGCACTCCCCCGAGGTGGGAAGCATCAGCCGCAGCAGCGGGAAAAGGAGGAACCTGGTGAGGTGCGAAAGCACTGTTGTTTTGTGAAACTCCGCCCCAAAAGGGTTGGAGTTTGGAGCCCAGCATCTGTTCCTGCCCCAGTTTCAGCTTGCTCCAGCAAGCAGCAGCTCAGGGCTGGCCTTACCATAAGTGGGGCCTAGGGCGGGGAAGACATGTGGGCCTTAAAACCAGCGGTGGCCAACGAGCCTAGGGGCACTCCCTAGCTCAGGGGGTGCTCTCTGGCCCAGGGGTGGCGCACTACCCGGGCCTGGGCTCAGGGATGGGCAGAGGGACACTCCCCTCTGCCCATCCCCAAGCCTGAGTGGCCATATGGATTCCAACCGGATCACTTACCTGATCCGGTGTCACCGCCACTGCTGCTGCCTCTGGCCTTGACCTTGCGCTGCCCCACACCCCTGCTGCCTGGCACAGTCTCTTGGCCAGGGGGAATGAGGGAGAGAGAGGCAGAGGCCCCCCCTCTCCCCGAGTTCCCGTGGCCGAAACAGCCAGGCAGGCAGCGGAGGGGGCCAGCGGCGTGAGGGAGAGGCGGGGCCTCTGCCTTCTTCTCCCTCACTTCCGGCGGGAGTGAGGGCCATTGGGCACTGGGCAATTGGGTGCACGGTACACCAGCAGCACCCCTAATCTGTCCCTGGCTAAATCCAACACAAGATGGAGACACTCAACACCTGGTGGAGCCTGCACCGGATACCTCCTAAAAGACAATGCATCCTTGATAACAATGGCTACAC
>QEPC01014540.1:547586-587766 GCA_003113815.1 Sphenodon punctatus
CCCCCCAACCCCCCTGCCCACCTCTGCCACCGGTGGGCAACCCTCCCCCCTGGAGGGTCACCCCCGCTTACACCAGGGGTTCCCCTCCACTCCTCCCCCATCTTCCTCTCCTGCCACTAGGGGGAGGCTGCTAAGCCCCACACCACATCCAACCCCAACCCACCCAACCCACTATCCAAATTTTTTAAAACCCCCCCCACTCACAATTCCCCCCACAATAAATATAACACACACACCCTAGTCCAGTATCTTCACCCCCCTTCTCCCAACCAGGCAGAGGTGTGGGGGAGCCACGGGCGCACTCCGGGCAGCTATAACTGTGCAGGGGGCACTGTACAGAGTGCAGATGATATAAGTGATGGCCGCTTCCACCAGCAAACAGTCCACCAACGGGTCTTCGCCCTTCGGCCGCCGCCTAGAGGGTGCCACCCTCAGGGCAGCCCCCCTTTATGTTATTACCCGGGGAAAGGGGGACAGAAGCAAACAGGTGTAGGCACTCCTCCAGCACAAGCACTAGCCCTTCCATTGCGCCTAACAGTGCTGCAGCCGTACAAAATACATGTGCACAGAGGTGAGTGAGCCATTGGAGCTGGGTCAGGAGGGCCCTGGGGTGCATAGCTGTATTGGCCTCACACTGGCAGGTAATGTGGCCCACGGGCTGTGCTGTGTCACGCTGCTGATACCAGGGCACCATCCCAGCGACTCCCACGGGGATAGGGCACGGCCCTTGGCTGCTTTGGGGGAGTGAGGGTGCTTTTCAGCTACTTTGGTGGTGTGGAGTGGGGATCTCCCACTCCTTTACCAGGGATGGTGGGTGCCCAGTGTTCACTTCACCACCAGCCCATCTCCTCCCCCACCCCGAACCGATGGCCGTGCCCGAGCTGCCCAGACCCCAAGTGTCGCTGCTCCCCAGCCCGGGGCCTCATTGGGGGAGGGGCTCCGTGCACCAGCCCCTCCCCCCTGGCTGGCGGGGTGTGTGTGTCTTTGATATGTCTGCACCCATGGGGGAGCACCATGTGCACATCGCTAGGGTGAGGATAATGGAGGTGAAAGCATGTGGACATCTTTCCTTACTGTCTGATGACCCAATAGGGGTTCCAGCAGATTGGGGATGACAAGAAAGAAAAGGAGCATTTCTGGCACCTGAGGGCAGTTAGACCTGGTCCAAGTGGACCACTGCCTACTCCATCTTCCAGGGGGCTCAAGTTGTGGTGTACCCCAAGCAGACATTGGTTCTCCTTAAATACGCTAGCATAGTCCGTCGGGCATGTGGCCGACGAGGCTTTAGGCATAAGGCAGCCGTACTCCTGGGCTGAGTTAGGATGTGCATGCCAGGCTGCATGAATGTAGCCAGTGCCCCCAGGTTGGACTGTGGAGCATATTTTACAAAAGGGGACATTGCCCCAGCCAAGGACTCCTTTTGTGCCAATGGGCAGAGGGAGAAAATGACCAGGTGCGGGCATTGCCAGGAGTGTAGCCGGCTAGGCAAGTGCTCCTGGCAGCCTGCAAGTTGTGCCACTCCTGAGTGGGTTGCAGGGGCTTCGATGCCACATCCTCCTGTCCCAGGTCCAAACCTTGGGCAAAGGGAAAGTACAACCCAGGAGGTTTGTTCTGGAAAGCGCAACCAAGGGGTGGCAGTTGAGGAGGAGCGGGGAAGAGCCTCAACCCCAATCCGAATTGATCAGTGAGCTCCCCCTCCTTACCCATCCTGATTGGGTGAGGCATACTAGGGAACTCATATCAGTCTACTAGGCCACGTTTGATTCGGCTGTCGCATGTAAAATATCTCCTAGCCTGTTCATTCATAAACATTTATAAACATTTTTAACCAGTTCAAAATACTTGTATCTTCTTCAACTTTTGCTTCTAATAAACACATTTTAGGTGATCTATTTGGCAGATATGTTCTTGGTTTAAGCCAATAATTTATAATCCATAAATGAGCTAAGGTTTCAATTCCCGTCATTCCATTTCAGCATGTAACAAGGCACCTCTTGTTGAAGGTTGTACTCCTAGAAGTTTCTTTAAGAATGAGATTTGAACCTTTTCTAGAATAACCGTACCTGATCCCTGACTCATCCCCCTTAATCTGAAAGGCTTTTAAATGCCATTTCCAGTGTTCGCTTTCCTGTTTTACAGTAAAACAAGATCTCTCCAGAAGCTTGTTTTGCTTTAAGAGATATTTTATCCAAATAGTTATTCTGTCTCAAACTCTTAGTAAATGTCCCCCCCCTCCCCAATAATTACAAGAGAAAATGGTCTCCAATTTTTGCCCATCTAAAAACCAGGAACCTTTTGCCTTAAGTCCAAATTAAATAATTTTGGACTTAGATAAGTTTATCTCCAGACTATTGTTAGAACAAAATGTTGCAAATTTAGTTAACCTTTGTAAATGAAGAGGGGTTTATGATATCAACAAGGTGTCCTCTGCACACAATAAATACAAAACGTGTTTATCTAATACTTTTGGAGAATGTAAATCTTGTCTATATAGGTAATGCTTTAAGTCATTCATATATAAGTTAACAGCATAGGGGCTAAAATTCGTCCTTGACAAACACCAGACTTAGGCCGTTTTTAGACGATTGCGGCCGTGCCTGCACTTGTTTTGAAAAAATGCTGGGAGCTGGGATCAGACTATACTCTCCTGGTAATCACGCGCCCGGAAGGGGGATGCGCATGCTTTTCCAACTGCGATTTGACCGGGTTGAAAAATTGACCCAGTCAAACGCAGCCGGAAAAGCATGCGCGTCCCCCTTCCGGGCGTGTGATTGCCAGGAGTGTATCGTCTGATCCTGGCTCCTGGCATTTTTAAAAAACAAGCGTGGCCGCGATCGTCTAAAAATGGTCTTAGTTTGCTGAAAAACTAGGAAATTTCTGTGTAACTGAAAACTTTCCTCCTTGTGCCACATTGATTAGAGGACAGATGGTCATAATGTGGCATTGACCTGCAGTACCTCAGGCTGCATTCTCACCTGCGGCAGTGGTGGCGGCAATGGGAGGGGAGGGAGACACGGCAGTGCTAATGAGCCAGCGGCCGGGAAAAGAGCCGGTGCGAATGGGGATCTGCAGCGGCTTCTCTCGCACATGTCAGGGCAGGATTTTGCACCCTGACATGCGCGAGAGAAGCTGCGGCAGATCCTCATCCGCACTGGCTCTTTTCCCGGCCTCCAGCTCCTCTGCGCTGCCGAGTCTCCCTCGCCCCTCCTGCTGCCGCCACCGCAGGTGAGAATGCAGCCTTATTTGAGTCCAAGGAGAAACTGTAGAGAGAGACAGGACTTACATTTGCTTAAAAACTATCTCTGGATGCTGACTTCCACGCCACCTACTGGCCTGTCTCTAACCTTCCTTTTTTACAGTAAAATTTTGAAGGTTATTGAACGGATGGTTGCCTGGCAGTTCCAGGCTTATCTTGACACTATCAGATACTTGGACCCGTTTCAGTCAGGTTTTCATCTTGAGTATGGCCCGGAGACTGCACTTGTGACCTTGGTTGATGATCTGTGCCTGGAGATGGATAAAGGAAATTCTACCCTGTTGATTTTGCTAGATCTTTCAGTGGCCTTTGATGCATTTGATCATGAGGTGTTGGTGACACGACTTGGCAGAGTGCACGGAGCTGCTCTTGAGTGGTTCCTTCCTTTCCTGTTGGGAAGGTCTCAGCAGGTGGTAAAGAGCGATTGCTTGTTGTCCCCTTGTCACCTCCCCTCTGAGGTCCAGAGGGTTCTATTCCATCTCCCCTCTTGTTCAACGTCTGTCTTGCTGGGCGAGATCATTCGGAGGTTTGGGATGAAGTGTCATCCATATGCTGATGACACCCAGCTCTACCTCTCATGTTCATCCAACCCAGACCCAACCCAGGATACAGCATCCAGGACTGGGTGAGGCCCTGCAGTCTTGGTTCTTACCCAATGCCTGGCTGTGGTTGGGGACTGATTGTGGGTGAGTTGATTGAAGGCAGATCCTAACATGACTGAGGTGATGATGGTTGGTCAGTCTCAAAGAGTGTGTCAATACTGTCAGATGCGTACGATGGAATCGCTAGCACATGTAATGTTTGACTGTCTGCTTTATACAGTTGCTAGAGATCAGTATTTACTTCTGTTAATTAACAACAAGTCCTCATGCAGCCAACAAGATGTGTTGATTAGCTGGCTTTCCGATTTGGACTCGGTGGTGTCTTCTTTAATTGCTAAATATACTTTTGCCCTTTTCAGAATAAGGAAATCAGCGGTACTTTTTAATATGATCACTTGATTCTTTATAGATTTGTTTTTAGATACCCAATCAGTTTTATGGTTGGTATGGTTTATTGTCGTGTATATATGGTGTTATATTGTTTGTATTTGTGATGGCATTGTTGCTTTGACAATAAATTTGTGTGTGTTGTGTGTGGTTGGCCATCCTTGTGAATTGGAGGGGATTGGGGCTCCTGTTATCGATAGGGTCTGGCCTCCTCTGGTCAAACAGGTTCTCAGCCTTGGAGTGCATCTGAATCCCTCCCCAAAGTGTTTGTTTATCTCAATTCCTGTAGCGAAGATATAAAACCGTTCTCTCACACCTTAATACATTTATCTGTAGCACCTTACAACTGAATTGCTTTGCTTTCAGTACGAAGTGCCACGGGGATAGTACCAATCAGGCCATAGTATGTGCTGTAGGTAACTTTTACTTGCAGACATTTGAAATGCAGGTGGAAATTCAGTATTCCCACAGTGTTCCCTCTGAAGTTCTGAATTGTTTACATCTCTTTACATATAGTAGTCTAACCCATTTGCATCGGACATACTGCACTCTGAAGGTGTTAGTCCAGCAGTTCCAGACAGGTGCAGAGAAAAGTATCTGTATTGTTTACCTTTTCCCTGATCTCTAGGGATCCCCGTTGTCTGTCAGACAGTAGTTCATTTACTGAGCTCCAGTAGCGCAGCCTCAGTGGCTTCAATAAGAAGGAAAACAACTAAATCCAAATTGCCTGAAACAGACCACAGTACTAATTTGCTGAGCAAGCTAGAGTGCCATCAGGGGCTTGACAGAGACACAGAGGCAGGTTCACTGAAGCTTGTAGAGAGGCATGCTGAGAGGCTGCCCTATATCCCCTGTAGGTATCAACCTATTTTGCTTTAAAACCCTCTCCCTGCCTCATCCACCCCATTTAAAAAACAAATCCTATTTCTGCAAAATATAAAATAGCCGTCTCTTACTTAGAGTTGTTACAGGCCCTGCATTGGTGCTGCAGGCCCTGCAACATGTATTTTTCTTTTCTTTTTTTCCTTTTCTTTTTTTAAAAACTTTTTATTTTATTAAATTCTTTAACACATTATATAAAAGTGGTTATATATCACTTAAAATATCTCAACCTACAACACTCTTCAATTTACTAGGTATTACATATGTTTAAAGATATCTATCAAATAAAATTGTTCTATCATTTTGTGTGAATTCTTCATTTTCAGTTGCCGCAATAATGCTGAACCAAGTTGCCTCAAAGTTCTTTTTCTTCCCTTTCAAGATAGCCATCAATTTGTCCATTGTAAACAAGTACCAAATGCGAGCAATCCATTCCTGAAGTGGGTGTCTCGCTATTATGTTGACAGCCGCCAAACACATAATTTTGGTTGCATCTTGGTGTAGCCTTAAAGTTTTGTTGTCTGGGTATATACCCAGGATGGCTGTTTCGAATTTAAAGGGTACCACCATCCCGTTTACCCTTTTTAGAAAGGTCCAAATCTTGTTCCAAAAACTCATCACATAGCAACAATCCCATAAGCAGTGTTTTAGGGTGCCCCTCTGCCAACAGCCCTTCCAACAGAGTCCTTTATCAGGCCTAGTCCCATATTTTAAATGCGGGGGGGTCAGGTAAAACCTGGTGGTTGCTTTTATTTGCATCTCCTTTACTTCCATCGCAGACGCACACCCATGCATATGTCTCCACATCTGCTCCAACTCATCGTCTGCAAAGGATCTTTTTAACTCCTTTTCCCAACATGTATTTTTCATTAGTGTTCCTTAAAAATGTGCATAGGTGGCAACTCTAACCCCCTGGCCTGCTCCAAGGGGGCCATCCGTGGGTCTGCGCCAGCTGCGGCGGATGTACACGGGGGGGGGAGGTACCACAGTCGGCCCTCATGGTGCCCTCCTCCCATGCACCATAGAACTGTGGGCGGATTGCCAGCTGCTCTTGGCTGCTGCCCACAGCTCTATGGCTGTTGCCAGGGTAACCCCTGGCCTGAAGCAGATCTGTAGCAGCCCGTTTGCGAGTAGATGGACCGCTGGTCTGCCCCCAGCCAGTGCTCCGTGTGCTCCAGGATGTTCTGGATGTTACGAAGCATCGTAAGCGGAGCTGGCCTGAAGCAAGGTAATGACTGCTCCACTCCTGCTCTGCCTCACCCCAGGGTGGGCCTGCCTTTACACAGATGGGCCACCCGGGGGTGAGGTGAAGCAGGAGCAGAGCAGGCATTAATCTAACAACACCCTTTGTTGGTCACTGGATTATTCTTAAATCTCAAAATGGGGCCACACAGGCAAAGAGCTTGGGAAGCACTGCTCTAAGTATTCCCGTGTGTCATCCTTTAACATTTGTGGGAGTTTCACAAGTATTTCAGGAGAAAACATGCCAGTACGTGTCGAACTTTTGGAGCTACTTTTTAGGATCAAATCCTGACTTTGGGTAGTTGGGTGATCAAACAAACCTGCTTGCCTTGCAAATACAATAGCTCTTTTCTACTATAGAGTTAAAAACAATGTGTAATTCCTTCAGATTTTTAAAGTCGTAACTATAGATGCCCAGCCCCACGAATTAAAAACCCAATAGCAGAAGGAAGAGGCATAAGCAAGGGGAAGAATAGATGCTTTTGTAAGCAATTTTGAATGATCAGAGATATAATGAGGCTGTTCCGAATGGAGGAAACTGCAGAAGAAAAGGCTTTCATCTGGGTGATGAAAGGACATGATGGAGGCTGGGGCTAGGTGAGCAGAAGGAGTGGGAATGGGAGTGAGACAAAAGCAGGAGAAAAAGAATGAAATTGGTAACAAATGCACTTGTGAAGGTTCCCTAGGAAGTGGTATGAGGTTTATGTTTGCATCCATGGGGAGTATTTGATTCCAGGTCTGCGGTGTAGGACAGAGCCATTCCATAGAGGGTTCAGCTGCTGAACTGTGTAGAAAAAAGGCAGTGACTAACAATGGTCTACCTTGAATTGTGCGCCTCATTTTTTACATTGATGGAAGTTCCTTATGAGTCCTTGCATTGGAAGGATAGTCATGGAATAAGCAGTGGCAGCTAGTGCTTAAATGTTTTGGTGGGGAGGACACAATCCTTAACCATCTTGCACACAACCCCCCACAGTTGCACCAAGCCTTGTGCTTCTCCCACCTCCAGAAAGGGAAACCGGACCCGTTTCTTCCATCTGGGAGAAAGTGCAGGAGAACTCCATCAGGTGGGGCTGAATCGAGTCTAACCCTGGGCTGCATCGGGAAGCTGCAAACAAGCTCCATTCTGTGTTTGCTTAAAGCTTCCAAGCACAGTGACAGCAGAGCACAAAGGAGGGCTAAAGACTGATCAGTCGTATCTGTGCTCCACTAACAACACAACAGCCTTTGCCCGGGATCTGCAAGGAGGTCAAGAATGGAACCTTTTTACAGCTGCCCTGGCCAGCAGCGTATCCATCCATAGTGGCAACTTTGTCTGGTGGAGCTGAGCCCCATTAATCGCAATGGACAAGCCACCCTGGGAATAAGCTTCTTTTAAGGATGATTTTACCACCACTAGTCAGTCAGTGGTTGTACAATGCTTTGATAATATAATAGTTAAGAGTTATCAGTGTGATCAATGAGCAGACTCAGGTCTCTTTAGTGCTTATATTGGGAAGTCACCAAGAAACATTTAGATGATGCAAGCAAGTGGAAGGGGTGAAGTGGTAAGTGGAACTCCTTAATCTTAGCTGATTCTATTACTCCAGCATACTGTTGGGGCACTGCTGAAGGAGCCTTATTCCAGGTGAGACTGGTGACCAAGATTCTGAGTACTCAAGATCACAATTCCCCCATGGCAACTTCGGCAGATATAGGTAGATTAATCCTGGTTAAATTCCAGTTTGAGTAAGTGCACTTAAACACCTCCATGAATTTACTTGGCTAAGGGACTGAAGGGCATGCCCTGAAACTCAGCAAGGGGAGGACTACAACAGGGAGCCCAAGCTGAGGGAATTAGAGCTGGCTCCTTAAGTAATGGTAGCTTCAGGACCATGCTGGAAACTGGAGTCCAGACTATGTGACAGGAAGTTGGGTAACTTGCCCTGAGATATGTAAAGAGGAACTAGGAGATTAATTGGAGGACCCTAAAGGTGGTATGACAGAGAAGATGGCAGGTCAGGGGAGCAGCCCTCTAGCCCTGCACAAAGCAGGAAGATGACTGGATAAGAAAGAAAGGCTTGCTGACGCCAATGAGACTTTGGAAACTACTCTGTTGCTTTATAAACCAGAAGCAAATTTTGTGTGGAAAGAGTAAAACCTGCCCAAAAGCGGAATTGTTGAAGCTATATGCTACTGTGTTTGACTGGGAACTGAATGGAAAATTGAGGCAAGAGGTGTAAGGAGAAGGGAAACGAGCAGTTGCTGGCCAGCAGGGAGTTACAACCTTACTTCGGAATAGTCACTTCATGTTTTATCATGCTGTTGTTGTGCACTATTAAATAGGTGGCTGCATTTTACTAGTAAGTAAAGTGATCCCTTTTAAAAAGGTGCATCGTTAGGAATTGCTTCCCTGTTGGGATGAAAAATGCTATGTAAACTAAGGATACTGTTATTGAAGAATGTGGAGCAAGCCAATTCTGTGCATGCTCCACCCCACCACTTATACCTGAGCAGGGCAGAACAGTAGCCTTGGTTAAGAAACCATCCAGCATAGAAAGTAAGTAAGTAATAAAGTTTATTGTCAGCCTCATGGCCTTAACAACATTAAATTAAAACAAGTTATAAAACTTACCACTATAAAATAACAAAATTAAAAAACACACAATATACAAAAACCTTTAGGTAGGTAAACCAAAACAAAGCATTACGTTCATCAATCAGGCATCATATACCAATACAAATTCTCCCTTTGGGTTGCTAAATCTTTAGCCACATATACATTATCTTGTCTACAGGCCTGATCTAGTCATATTCATTTAGCAGTCCAGCCACTACATCTCCACTCCCATCCTGACACTGCTTTTCATGGTTCCTACGTATATGGGCATACACTGCCACCAATTTAGAGCGTGCCGGGTCTCTATCTCCCAATAGATATATTAGTTGTTGTATAAGGGGATATGAAGAATTCCAGCCAGCATAGAAAATGGGAGCAGCGGAATGTGCATTAAATGAGGCACTAATTTTTTCATGACCCTGTGTGCTGCTTGTGCTACTGGGCCGAATCCTAAACACAGTTGCTCATGAGTAAGTCTCATTGTAATCAATGGGACTTATTCTGGTTTAAATTTATTTATTTATTTTATTTATTTATGAAAGATTTGTAGCCTGCACCCTCTTGCACATTGGCAACCCGGGGCGGCGTACAACATAAATATAACAATAAAATAACAATAAAATCATTGAAATACAACCATAAATATAAATAAAATGGGCACATAAAATATAAGACATATAAAATAGCAGCTAACAAATACCCCCAACCCTACCCCCCCCCCCCACCCCAGAAAGCNCCAAGACCCAAACCGTTTAGGGCTTTATAGGTCAACACCTACAAAAAGAGGGGAGATCTGGGGAGAGACGGGCCTCTGACGGGAGAGAGTTCCACAGCCGAGGCATGGCCACTAAGGATGCCCTCCCCACAGTAGCCACCTAGTGTACCCGGGGGACCTCAAGTTGAGCGCCCCCGGCCGACTGCAGGGTCCGTGAAATGACCTGAGGCTTGAGGCGGTCTCGCAGGTTACCAAGACCCAAACCGTTTAGGGCTTTATAGGTCATAACCAACACCTTGAATTGGGCCCAGAAGACAATAGGCAGCCAGTGCAGAGTCCGGATAATTTTAGGATAGAGCCCACTGAGGAAAAACAACTTGTCCTTGCAGTGATTTTAAGTCCTCATCCCGCCCCCATTTTGTATATTCCATCCAACACTGAGGTGAATGGGAGCTACTGATAGATAAGATAGAGCGAAGTACATTCTTTGTCTTTGTATAACTTTCTTTTTCTCTTTCCTGCTCGTGTATGGTATCTAAGATATGTCAGCAAACTGCTGCCTTGGCAAATTTGTCCAGCCTTCTCTTTCTGCTGCATTTGCTTAGCTGGCCTTGGCTGGGCTCACTCTTTTAGCAATCATCCTAAGGCTGTCCAAGGAGGAGGCAGTTCTTCTTCACTTTGGCCAAGATCAATTTCTTTTTCTTCTCGAGTATAAACGCTGAAGCAAATTAACGTATTTAAAAGATCCACTCAAATCCACAAAGCTTTTTTTGTTGAAGGTTGGTACTTGGCTCGTAGACAGAATGGACATCTATCTGCAAGGAACAGAGAAGCTGCAATTCATTGGACCAGTGCAGTTTTATGTAGCGGCTTTTCTAAAAATGGCATTGATTTCTCACCAGTGCCCAGTGCATTACACCTCAGCACAATATAAAACAGAGGTTAGTAATATGACAGTGTTCTTGTAGTATTAATACTCAGACTTTTTATTAACAGTTTTGCCTAGACCAGGGGGAGGAACCTTTTGTCAGGAACCATGTGCTAGGCATGGGAACAGGTGCAGGATTAGGTCCCAGAAAACATGGTGAGAGAGTTTGTGCAGAACCGGACCTGGAGAGTTGGTGCAGGATTAGGGTCCAAGGTCCAGGAAATAGTGCAGGATTGAGGTGCAAGGGTCATGACAAGGATTGGCACACTGACCATGGAAACTGGTATAGATGAGGCAGGACTGGACTGGACGAAGCAGAGCTGATGCTGGGCAGAGTGAACTCTCTGGGTAGCCACATAGGGGGCACATCCTGCAGATGTTAAGCCCCCATCAAAGCAGATGCCGTCCCCTAGTATCCCAGTGGCCGGACTCGCCAGTGGGATCAGAAAAACTGGGTTCTCAGGGGGAAGGTCAGAAGCAGGGGTGTGCAATTCGTGTTGTTTCACTTAGTTACAAAAATGAATGAAGTCCCATTTGTTTTCATGACTCAGGCTGTTTTTAGACGTGCAGCAGGCATCAGGCGCGGGAGTGGTGAAACAGCCGCGGCGCTGTTTTACATGAACTGGAAGCAGAAGTTGTGCGCGTGATCGGCGGCCGCGCATTCTTTGCCGACCACAATCGAACCAGCCTGATTTCTCTGGCCTAAGGTTACAAAAATAGATGAATAAGCAAACGATTGTCGTTTGCTTTCATCCATTTATATTTTATTTTTTTTGGTTATTAAAAATAATAATCAAAAAAATCACTGTGCGTGTGTGAAATGGCTGCCGGGGCCATTCTATGCATGTGCAGCATCGGTGCCATTTTGGAAAAGGGTGAGCATGTGCAGAATGGTGTGGCAGCCACCTACCCTTTTTCTGATGTGGCCAAACATTTTGGATCATGATATCTCTACATGCCACAGGGAGTGTGGCCACATTGAAAAATTGAGGCCTTCTTCTCCCCACCCTCTTTTCCAAATGGCTCCATCTCCCTTTCTGATGTGGCCCCTTTGGAATAGCCTAATGTTATGGTGCTCCAAAGTAGTGTGACAACATTGGATTCCCCGCCCCCTTTTCAGCATGGCCCTGCCCCTTTCTGGGTTGAAGAATTTTAGCCAGAACCTGCTCAGAAATGGTCCCCCCTCCAGTGGTTTGAAAGAGATTGCCCCAGCAACAGAGACAGTGTGACCTAGTAGGGTGCCTTGGTAACAGAGACCTTGCAGGTAGCAAGGTGATACCCATGACACTTGGCCACTGTTATGCAACAGGTTTGAAGCAGGGAAAGAACCCCAATTGATCAAAAGTGCTGCTTCAGTGATCTTAAACTGCAACCTGCCCTGCAGCCTGATGATACCCATTATGCTAGACAATTACCAGACATCATCTCATTTTTGATAATTTGAAAGAGTTTAATATTTCTAACTTTTGTCTACAAGGGGTTTATAGCAAAAGCCAATGATTTTGCTTTAGACATAAAACCAGAAATATGGCCATCTCCTGAATCTGTTGTAATCCCACAGGTTATAGTAAATTTGTGGTAGAAGCAGACTGCAATATCATGGTGTTATGCACGGCTGATCAGCTCTGTCCTTCAAATGCTATTAACTTCAGGCTGGTTAATCTATATTCCTGTACGTGGAACACAAAGCAGTGCTGGCTGAGGGATTAGAAGAGAATTAAGTATTTGTTCCCTAATCCTGAATGTTTATAAATAAGTATTAATTACTAGAGAGAGGAAAAGCCTTTAGACTTGGGTAACTGCAAAGGGTTTACATCCTGGATTTTTAATAATTTGGTGATCCAGCTGGCTAATAAATATAACTGAACGCACAAGAAAGGTGCGGGGGGGATTGTTGTCATGCAGCATGAGCCATGCAAGCTCTTTTTACTTAATGGGGACTAATTGCAGTCATTATGGAGTATTATAAATTAAGAATCATGGAGGGACTAGCCATTTCCTACAGAGCTGTAGGTAAATATACTACCAGGAGAGCAGTATACACATAGTTCTGTGGGTTTTTTTTGAGGGGGGGGGAGGGGGGAATGAGTGCGTGCTGTGTGGGTCTTTGTTTCTAGGAGTGAATTTATGTCCTTTGCCCAGTCTGTTCAATGTACTGTACAGTCTGAGAGAATTCAAGGACATAATTATTTCAGTCACATAGCAGATGAGATGCGGAGAAGTCTTTGGAAGATGAACACCATGGAAGTACCGCAGTTTGTCACAATACTGGAGGTGGCATCAGCTTTTCTGATAGTGTTGTGCAGTAGAGCTAAACAAGAAGGGGGAAAACAGTAGACACAGGAGTTTTAGTCTCTCTCTAACCCACAGAAAATATCCCAGGACTATCTCCCAGAGAGCCAAGATACTTCCTTAAAGTAAAGAGTTGGCCAGAGTATGTAATTTTTGAAGTGAATATTTTCAGGGCTATTGGTTGCCCCAGATTAAATATTTAATCTGTTTTTTAAAATCACATGTCAGTTCAACTTTTTACTGCAGTTTGAAAAACTGTTCACTCTGTATATGGTTTATCACAAATGTATAAGGTACAGGGGGGTGGGGTTATAGTTATTGAGCAAATCTGCTGTTCTCTGGTGGGCTCCAGCTTGCATATATTGTCTATCCCCGAATACAATGCTAAGTATTCTTCTGGGCTTGGGGAGTGGGGTGTAGGGGGTGGAACCTCTGGTCCACAGCTGGTTTTGAGTTCGCCATTTTCCAATTCCTGGATCTGACCCATGGAGCCAGTTCCTACCCTCAAGCACTGAAGGAGTGAGCTCAGGTGAAGGTAGTGAGGATGAGGGGTATATACTCATGGGCAAAGGATGGATCTGACCCATGCATATATTCATGATCTGGACCCTCCTTTTCCTTCCCCCATCCCAAGAACATAAGGAGACTTGCAGACCTTGAAATGTTTTTTCACAGTTGCCCCACCTCTGCCCTAGGCTCAAGCAGAGCCAATCTGACTTCCTCTGGGCTTCTACAGCCTCTCAGGGAGCCTACGAAGGCCACAGACGAACAGCAGCTAATTTGATGGATTTGGGCCTTGTTTCTATATTATTCCTGAAGTGTTCACACAAACGGAACATTAAATGAAGTTAGTCAGGAGTAGAAAGTACAGACTTCCCTTTGGTTTGTATATCAAAGTAACTATTTGAGTGAACACTTGTCTCTGTGAAGGTAGTGACCTGGTTCAATTAGGTCTCAGTTATGGGGTGGGGAGGTGAATTGATGCACTACTACTTCAGTTTTTACACTGTTTGTCTGAATGGTATCAAAGGGAGTAGTTACTTCAATTTAATTAAATCATAGTTACTTTGCTTTACACAATTTGTCTGAACACTACTGAAAGGGAGTAGTTACTTCAATTTAATTAAAACAAAGTAGTTACTTTGGTTTACATCGGTTCGTCTGAATGTAGCTTAAGCTACTCTTACTATCTCTGCATTGCTGCATTTGGCCAGCAGCAGAGCTACTGCACCATGGAGGAGACAGCAGATGTCAGAGCGCTTGTAAGCTTACGGAAGAACTACTGGTAGGGCTACAGGGGAGAAGCAATTAGAGGTGGTGACCCCTGCATCTCTGTGTGGCAGAAGGGCTGAGTCAAGCACTTCAGTGTAAAATCACATCTAATTAGGGTTATTCTGAGTATTTAAAACATTGCGAGTATTCTCCGAGAAGAGATCCTGAGTGTTCGGGCTGCCTCTCAGACCCTCACAGAATACCTGCAGGTTTCAGAGGCTGGGGAGATGGCTGGGGGGTGGTGAGGTCAGTGTGTGTGCTTAGGGGAAAGTGGGGGGCCTAGCAGGGGCATCAGGGTGGGTTACTTACCCTCTGGAAGGGTCCCGCCCCGTGTGATGCGTGGCCTCTTCCTGGCTTGTACATTTGACAGTAAAAAACAGCATCAGCATGCCAGCACCATCTTTGAAAAGGGCCAGGCGTGCTCAGTTTGTTCGTTTGTTTTTGACTTTCAGATTTACAAGCCGGGAAGAGGCCACACATTGTGCGGGGTGGGACCCCTCCAGAGGGCAAGTAACCCACCCTGACCCCTGTGCTAGGCCCCCCTGGTCCCTCTTACCCTCCATACTCCCTGTTAGGCCACCCACTAGGCCCCAACCCCCCTCTCTGACCCCTGTTGACCTATCCCCTCCCCAGCCGGCAGGGGCCAGGAAAAGGGAAGCAGGGGCCTAGTGCTGGCCTCTGGTCCCCACTTCCCTGTCCTCTCGCCCCCTTCCCTGCATTCGGCCAAGGTTTTTCGAGTTCCGATGTTCCTTCCTCGGAACTCAGGAAATCAAGGCTGAATGCGCTGGTCCTTGGTGTTTCTCAAGGAGAACCGAGGACCAAGTATCAGCACTACATTTAATACAATCCTAATCAAACAGCCCTGAAGAAATTGTGAAGCCATCAGATTAATGACTCTTCACCAGGACTGGCCTCCGAATTTGTGGGGCCCAGGACAAAGATAAAATGTGGGGCCCATAATGGCCCACTTCCTTGTGGCCCCACTCCCTCAGCCTCTTCAAGGCTCTATCGGTGGTCTCTTTTGGGGCCCCTCTGGGAGGGAGTGACCCCTCCCCCCACCATCTTGCCCTGATGAAAATGGTGGCCACTGTGGGGACCCAGAAGTAAAGAATGGGACCTGAGGCAGTCGGGTAAGGCCGGCCCTGCCCTGCACCCACCCTTCACTGGTTTGCAGGGATTTCTAACCATTTAGGGGGAGTGCCTGCAGGAGCCCTGGGCAGACTGATGCCTTTCAGAGACATGACTCATCCTAACACTCCTTTGTAGGCAGCCCCCCCAATGAAATGGTAAGAAACAGACTGACAAAGCAGCCTTATATATTAAATCAAGATTCTAGTTATTTGCCTTTCATTAGTCTATAGCACGTCCACTTCATTTGACTATGCTGTTAGTTAACCTTAAATCACTCTTGTCGACGCACCCTTGTTCCCAAAATGAGACACGACACAGTATAGTTGGAATTCAAAATGGCCGCACTCTTTATTTACAACAGATTGTTTATCCGAATTGTAATGGTGGAGGGCAATTCGCTCAGGTGAATTGGGTCCAGCACCCATATTAAACACATGAACACAACACGGGGATTGGCCCGATATCGGGTACCAATCCCTCTTTAACTGTTCTGAACGTCTCCCCCTCCCGAAACCGCAGTTGTGGGGAGGGGGACCATGGCCCGTATAGGCCGTAGGAAGGAGGATAGTGCCATTAAGCCGGGAACAGTACGTGTCCCTACAGCCCTCGCGGCACTTCTCCCAAGGGGTTGACTCCGCCGCTAGCCATACTCGGCATTTGCGGCTGGTATCACTCCCTCATCTCTTAAGGAGATGCCCAATTAATCTTCTAACCTACCTAACTCAGGTGCTGGACCCCTGCAGAGTGCGACAAACGTCAGTCAAATAGCAGCAATAACAAAATTCCATGGGACAAATTCCAATCAGCCAGATATCCCCAAACACTATGAGGAAGGCGAAAAAAGACGAACCACCAATAGGCCCAATAATGTGGTTCGCCAAAAAAATTCCTTCCTGGCCCTACTAAGCGACCGCGAAGCCACAGTGTTTCATGGGGCGGGTGGGAGGGTGCTGCTCGTCCCCCTGCTGCCTCCTGACTGAAGAGGCGAGCAGGGGAGTTCGTTCTGTGCACCGCCCCTTTCAGGCGGTGCACCAATCAACAGCGCATTCTTTGCGCTCTCCCCAGCGAGGGTCGCCTAGCAACCCTCGCTGGAACAAAATCTTCCCGCCATGCGGGCTTTGGTAAAACTCACCCCCGCGGCGCGCACACTGCCGCGGGGGTTGCCAGAAGAGACCACGAGGAGGAACAAGGCGCTGCTCAGGAGCGCGCCTCCCCGGTAAGGGCAGTGCTATTTGCGTCCCCGTTGGGGCGCGACAACTCGGTCTTCGCCGCCAGCGGGTGGCCGCGAAGAGGGAATTGTCGACGCACCCTTCTTCCCAAATGAGACACGACACAGGGTAGTTGGAATTCAAAATGGCCGCACTCTTTATTTAGCACAGATTATATCCGAATTGTAATGGTGGGGGGCAAATTCGCTCAGGTGAATTGGGTCCAGCACCCATCTTAAACACATGAACACAACACGGGGATTGGCCCGATATCCCATCGGGTACCAATCCCTCTTAAACTGTTCTGAACGTCTCCCCCTCCGGAAACCGGAATCGTGGGGAGGGGGACCATGGCCCGATAGGCCGTAGGAAGGAGGATAGTGCCATTAAGCCGGGAACAGTACGTGTCCCTACAGCCCTCGCGGCACTTCTCCCAAGGGGTTGACTCCGCCGCTAGCCATACCCAGCATTTGCGGCTGGTATCACTCCCTCATCTCTTAAGGAGATGCCCAATTAATCTTCTAACCTACCTAACTCAGGTGCTGGACCCCTGCAGAGTGCGACAAACGTCAATCAAATAGCAGCAACAACAAAATTCCACGGGACAAATTCCAATCAGCCAAATATCCCCAAACACTATGAGGAAGGCGAAAAAAGACGAACCACCAATGGGCCCAATAATGTGGTTCGCCAAAAAAATTCCTTCCTGGCCCTACTAAGCGACCGCGAAGCCACAGTGTTTCATGGGGCGGGTGGGAGGGTGCTGCTCGTCCCCCTGCTGCCTCCTGACTGAAGAGGCGAGCAGGGGAGTTCGTTCTGTGCACCGCCCCTTTCAGGCGGTGCACCAATCAACAGCGCATTCTTTGCGCTCTCCCCAGCGAGGGTCGCCTAGCAACCCTCGCTGGAACAAAATCTTCCCGCCATGCGGGCTTTGCTAAAACTCACCCCCGCGGCGCGCACACTGCCGCGGGGGTTGCAAGAAGAGACCACGGGGAGGAACAAGGCGCTGCTCAGGAGCGCGCCTCCCCGGTAAGGGCAGTGCTATTTGCGTCCCCGTTGGGGCGCGACAACTCGGTCTTCGCCGCCAGCGGGTGGCCGCGAAGAGGGAATTGTCGACGCACCCTTCTTCCCAAATGAGACACGACACAGGGTAGTTGGAATTCAAAATGGCCGCACTCTTTATTTAGCACAGATTATATCCGAATTGTAATGGTGGGGGGCAAATTCGCTCAGGTGAATTGGGTCCAGCACCCATCTTAAACACATGAACACAACACGGGGATTGGCCCGATATCCCATCGGGTACCAATCCCTCTTAAACTGTTCTGAACGTCTCCCCCTCCGGAAACCGGAATCGTGGGGAGGGGGACCATGGCCCGATAGGCCGTAGGAAGGAGGATAGTGCCATTAAGCCGGGAACAGTACGTGTCCCTACAGCCCTCGCGGCACTTCTCCCAAGGGGTTGACTCCGCCGCTAGCCATACCCAGCATTTGCGGCTGGTATCACTCCCTCATCTCTTAAGGAGATGCCCAATTAATCTTCTAACCTACCTAACTCAGGTGCTGGACCCCTGCAGAGTGCGACAAAGGTCAACAAGATAGCAGCAACAACAAATTCTACGGGACAAATTCAAATCAGCCAAATATCCCCAAACACTATGAGGAAGGCGAAAAAGACGAACCACCAATAGGCCCAATAATGTCGTTTGCCAAAAAATTCCTTCCTGGCCCTACTAAGCAACCGCGAAGCCACAGTGTTTCATGGGGCGGGTGGGAGGGTGCTGCTCGGCTTCCTGCTGCCTCCTAACTGAAGAGGCGAGCGGGAGAGTTCGTTCTGTGCACCGCCCCTTTCCGGCGGTGCACCAATCAACCGCGCGTTCTTCGTGCTCTCCCAGCGAGGGTCGCCTAGCAACCTTCGCTGGAACAAAATCTTCCCGCCATGCGGGCTTTGCTGAATTTCACCCCCGCGGCGCACACACTGCCGCGGGGGTTGCAAGGAGGAAAAAAATGGGGAGGAACGAGGCAGTGCTCAAGGAGAGCACCTCCCCCGGTAAGGGCAGTGCTATTTGCGTCCCTGCTGGGGCGCGACAACTCGGTCTTCGCCACCAACGGGTGGCTGCGAAGAGGGAATTTGTGTCCATTTTTTTTTTAAGAAGCATTTTTAGAAGCTTTTGGCCCTTCTTTTCTAGCATTTGGGCCTGTGTGCATGGCTGCACCATACTACTTCTGAGTGCCCGTTTCACTAGTGAGTTAAGGAGTGCTTTCTCTGACAGCGAAAACAATTTTAATAATGCCACAGCTTATTTATGATGCTTGCATCCCATATATTTGGTATATAATCATTTGTTTCCTTTTTAAAAATAATCTCACTCCAGTCAGTGTGTTTCCCATCCCATGCAATACACTAGCTGCAGATACATAAAAATGAACTCACCTTGACCCTCATGCTTCTGTTCAGCACTATGTTGCCAAGGCCATCCTCTGCTTTGTTCATGGTCAGCCTCTCCTCTGTTTCCTCCACTTCAGTCCAGCACAAACACCTAGTCCTTCGGGCCTTGCTCCTGCCTTGGGTTGGAATGTGGATTTGTAGGGAATTCGTATGTTGTTTTAAGTATTTTTGTTTTTATACAGGATGGTTATTATGCTGTAACCAATCTGAGCCTTTGGGAACGGGTGGGATATAAATTAAACAAATAAATATCTTTCTGCCTTCATATGTTCCCACCTCAAACCTTTGCTTCTCTCTTTTCCTGATCATGAAACTTAAACTATTTTCATCCCTTCTTCCATGCTGTCCTTTATCCCTGGAACTCCTTCCCTGAGCAGATATGATCTGCTCCAAACTTTCAAATCCCTCCTAAAAAACCAACCTCTTTTATCAGGCTTTCCCTAGCTCCTCGCCACCATAGATTGCTCATTTATGCTTCTCATCGTACTGTCTTACCCCCAGGATACACCCTCCCCCCCCCATGTAACTAAGCTAAGCATGTACAGCTGAAACATCTCAATTTCTTGAATGGGTAAACACACCGATGTGTGTGGCCTGGCCCCAGGGCTGGCCCCAGGGTTTGTGAGGCCATGTGCGAAGTCTTGGTGTGGGGCCTAATTTGCATAATTAGGCCCCACCTAATTATACAAATGTATAAATTTACAAAAACTTACTCCTTCTGGACAGGAAGGATTCCCATTCCCCACCCCTCCAAGCAACCATGGAGAAGCACGGCCTCCCAATGCTTCCCCCCACTCCCCAGCCGAGTGTTTACCACCACTCCCCAGGAGTGGTTCCACTGCAGGGGCAGCCAAGTGGACAGTGAGGCAGGCACAGAGAGACTGACTGCGTCCACTGCCTTACTGGAGGGGGAAGTGAGCTTAGCCAGTCTGGCTTCCAGGGCCTATTGCTTCTTGCTGCCAGTGCTGCCTGTGCCTTGTGCTGATAGCAGGTGCTGATAGCAGGTGCTGCTATCAAACACACAAGACACCCAAAATGCAGCTAGCTTATTAGCGCATTATGCCATGAAAAGAGACATATAACCAGTTCAGTTGTGACCCCATTATCAGTTCATGCTGCCCTCACCCCATAACCAGTTCATTTGCACCCCTGCACCCCATATAATCAATTCATGCTGCCCCCATCCATTACCATTTAATTTGTGCCCATGAGGCCGCGTGAATTGATTATATGGGGGCGCAAATGAACTGGTTATGGGGTGCGGGTTTAAAGACAGTATTCCTGTTAGCAATAACTTCATTAAGAAGAGTTAGTGAAATAGCAGCCATAATAATCTCAGAACCATATTTGCAGATTTATTTTCCAAGACAGAATAGATATTGCTTTACATCCTAAATTCCTACCTAAGATAGTATAAGTAAGACAGTTGTGAGAATGTGGCCCTTTTTACACGGGTCTCTCCTCCCAGCCGTAAACACGCAGATTTCTGTGTGTTCATGGGTGGGGGAACCCCATGTGAATGACGTGGTGCACGCGCCCATGGTGAGTGGGGGTGCGTGCGCGCTCGCCTAACACGCATCCCCACTCACCCCCCCACTCATCCCCACGCACGGAGCAACCGGGGGAAATGGTGGTTACTATGTGGGTGTGGATGAGTGGTGGGTGAGTGGGGATGTGTGTGCAGCTGTGTGCATGCCCCATCCATGCACTGGCGCGCCCACGGACTCCCCACCCGGCGGAGCCATGTAAAAATATCATGTGAGGAGCCACTCGAAGAAGAACAGAAGGTTGCTACCTTGCAAACAAGGTTCTTTGAGATGGCTCCGAACATTCTCACAACACCCACCCTTCCAGCCCCGCATGGAATTCTTTTCTTATATTTCTAGAAAGGGTTGAAAGGAACTGTCATTCAGAGGGGGAGGGTTCTTTTTATACTAGAGGAGCTCAAGACCATCATGTGGTCTATTATTTGAATAGGGTGAGCGCGCACAACCCAGTTGTGAGAATGTTGGGAGCCATCTCGAAGAACCTTCTTTACAAGGTAGCAACCTTCTGATCAGCACATGGGGAGGAGCTGTTTGTAAACAAACAGCCTTATCTCCCAGCCCGATTGAGAGTGTCCTGCTGCTGCTGCTGCTGCACTACTAGAAGGCAGAGGCAGGTGAGGGATGGGGGTCTGGAGCCAGGGAGGGGAGGAAGAATCACTTATTGGGGGAGAAGCTGGCTGCAGCCTGCTGCCTAGCCAGGCAAGTGCGGGGCCCCAGCTGGCCGCGGGGCCATGTGCGGCCGCACATGTGGCACATGCCTGGGGCCGGCCCTGCCTGGACCTCACTTACACATATGTGCAGGTGCCACCAGTTGTGCGGGCAATTTAAAAGCTAAAAAAAAAAAAAAGTTCCCTGTCTTGCCGCTCTCCTCCCCCCACTGCTCTGAGTGACTGATTGTGGGGGAGAGCGGCAGCGGCAGGGAAGCGACTGAGGCTGGCGGTGCGCTGTTTGAATGGGAGAGGGAGCACAACAGTGTACCGCCAGCCTTGTCCCTGACTCAATGTGCGGCTGAGGTAGGGAGCAGCGTGCATGCGTGCTGGTCCCTGCCTCAGTCGCCCGGCCCAAAGCTTCTCACCTGGCCGTCTGCATCAAGCGCCCAGGCGAGAGGTTCCATTGCGCCCATTAGGCGCAATGGTAAAGGCTAGCCCCTCCCTCCACAGCACATCCTATGCATGCTGTGGACTGAGGGACTCAGCCGCCCAAATTGCGTTTTCAATAGAAAACGCGGTTTGGGCGACTGAGCAGCTCAGCCTTTTTGTCCCTTCCGGGACCCACTTTCAGAGTGGCTCTGAGAGTGAGTCCCGGAAGGGACATAGATCACTGACAGCAGTAGCAGCCTCTGAAGCAGACGATAACGATAATGATAACGATAAAAGAAGTTTATTTGCAGGGCACAGCCCTTTAACAAATGACATAACAATAGATACAAGGGTAAGACAACATACAATATACATCGAACATGATATTCGGAATCCGAATAGTAGGTGGGAGCCAGCTTAAACATATTATCTTGGATCTATTCCTACTATCATTCGGTCTTATACCGGAGCCCCCCCAGAAACCAGGGCACTTGCGGCGGAAAAGAATGGGCGGCGGATGTTCCAGACGGCCACTCCAAATCTTGCCACTGCTCTGGAGTGTACTGAGGCAATGGGCCCGAGTAGACTCTGGGTGTCTTTACGTAAAAGAAGAGAGTCCAAAAAGGGACCCTTTAGGAATTTGGTTCTGGGGCCTATAAGAGCAGGGCAGTGGAAAAAAATATGCTCAGTTGTATCCACCGTCTGAAGCAGACGTCAGAGGCTGCTGCAGAAGCGGCTGCGCAGTTTTCTTTTTTTAAAACTAGCAGCGGTGGGGGTCTCCCAGGGTGCTAGGGGGGCAGTGCCCCAAACTTCCTCAGGGGGGGAGGGCAGCCGCCACTGGTCTCTGGCCTTTTTCCAAGGATGTATCACATAGTAGTTGGCTGCCTGCCACAGGATGGGGTGGGCATCTGACAGCTGTCAGGAATGCAAGCCACTGCAAGCCACTGCATTGCTTGGTAATGTTGCCCAAAGTGGGATAACATCTCGTGTGTCTGCATCCTATCACTTCCTTGTAGCTTAGTCCCTCCAGCTTGCTAGTCTTTCTCCATCTCTTTCTAAACTCCAATCAGTGTATTTATAGTTTTATGTAATACATACTCTACCCACTGAAACTATACCAGTCAGATGGGCAATATGGCCTTTAATCTACCCATGCCCAATGGTGAACCCTTCTTGGTAAGAAAAGGACTATCTGTCTGTGCCAAATCCCTTCTATCAGAGAATGGAGGGTCCTCCTCATGTACAGCACTCGAGGAGAATCCAGCAAATTACTATTAGGCCATTTCTTTGTTTCATTGGGCGCTTTATCCCTCCCACCCATTGTCTCCTCTCTCCCTGACAGAGTGGCATCAAAGTGAGCATCGCATTGCAAATCCTGCCCAGAGACATCATAAAAAAAAATAACCATGAAATAACTCTCTGATAATTAGCATCTATGGAAAGGAAGACTGCGGTGAGCATGTACAGGACTGAACTATTCTGCTCATAAGTAGTTCCATATTGAGTGTGGTATGATCCATGGAAATGCAATACAGGCCAAGAATCTCACGTAAGGGCTTCATTTTAAACGGTGAAAGTGAAGGGCCCAAATCCTGTTAAACTTGAATGAGATTTAGGCTGTAACTCCTTGCATGCTGCATTAAAAGTACAGTGCTTGATACATTCAGTGTATACTCTTACGTCTAAATAGCCCATCAGAGCATTTCTTTGAGAGGAGAAATTATTCTTCCCATCAGCCTTTGAGACTGCAGTGCAGTTGCTGCAGCCTCAGCATGGCATAGTTAGTGTGACAGATCAATTCCCTGTCATCCCCACCCCTTTGAAGGGAATTGTTGGTGGTGAATCTGGTATGGGTATTTGCAGATCTTCTGTCTCTTTCACTCCCTGCACTGTGTCTATGCACAGGGCTGCACAGAATTGATGGAATCCCCACATACAGTGGTATCCTGCTTCTGTGGATGCTTTGTGGGAGGCCCAAAATATCCCTATGATCAGGTCTTCCACCACACATTCTCTCTCCACTTCCTGAAGCTGTCTCAGCCCAGCCTGACAAGCATGAAATTACCCAGTCACTTCTGAGTGGGTAGTGTCACATTTATTAGCACCATGCATCTTAGCCAACTGGAGTCCTGTACATCGGTGCTTTAAAAACTTAATGGATAGTTTATTTTTTATTCCATTTATGTAGTTTTCCTTTATTTATTTTTAAGGGGACACAGCCAGTTTGAAATCATATATTTGTTCACTCATTAGATTTGATTTAGCCAGGACTGTAACTTTCCTTTGCCTTACTGTCTGGTTCACATCCACTGATGCACAGCTGAATTATTGAGGTTGCATAATGACACTTATTTTTGTTTACATTTTTATCCTGCTCTATCCCAAGGCTCACGATGGGTTACAATACATGAAAATATATTTTTAAAGTACAAAAAACGTAAACTCAATTAAAACTCCCAATCCCAAGTTATTCCAAACCCTGTCGCTGACTGCCAATTGCCTGGCTGTATAGAAAAGTCATACATTGCCTCTGGAAAATGAGCAGGCTTGGATTTAGACAAATCTCCAGGGGTGTAGGAAGTTCCGTAGTTGCATTAGACAAATAAGAGCATCCTTTTGAATAATAAGAATCTAATATTTCTATTGCTTGTAGACATTGCAGTTTTATCCACTTACTCTGGAGTCGCCCCATTAGATCAGAGTTTCCCAAACTGGTCATTGGGACATGAATGGGTTTGCACCACATGCAGATGTTGTCACAGTTCGAATTGGTATCTGGTATATTTTGCATGGCTTTGTTGCTGCCTGGAGTCCTGGAATTGTAATTCTCAAAATGGGGTCACACGTGAATAGTTTGGAAACAGCAGCATCAGAGGATCTGGAATAAGCGGCATCAGGTTTGCGGCCGTACTTTGTGAAGGCTTTTAACTTTTCAGAGACGCTAAACTACTTTATGATGTCACTTTAAGGCTCTAAACTAATGGCCTAATATTTATTAATTCTTTTGGCATGTATTGCAATAACATTAATCCTGATGAACTCCACAGGTATTAGCACAGATGCCAGAAGTACTTTTACAGGCTTTCAGCTGTAATTTAGCGTCAGTTAACTAGACCATTATTCTAAAGTGTTATCTTTAATTTTAATACTTTAAATTTCCCTATGTCTCTGTAGGTACTTATGGTAGCTGCTACAAACTTCTGTTAACTTCTCCATTTCCTCACTCTTTCTGCCAATCATCCTTTACTAATTCTATTTTGGTAGCATGAGACTGTTCTCTAGAAAGGTTTATTTAATTTATATATTTATTTATTTATTACCCCGCCCCTCCTGCCACAGGCAGCTCGGGGTGGCTTACAACTATAAAAAAAATAATTAAACAGTTAAAACACATTAAAAAGAGAAAACAGATAAAACAACCGTCCCTTACCCCCCCCCAGCACCCACCCGTCACCCCTCTCCCCTGCCAAACGCCTTGTGGAACATCCAGGTCTTGCAACTTTTCCGAAAAGAGGGGACGTCCGGGGCCAGCCGGGCTCCCACCAGAATGGAGTTCCATAGGCGCGGTGCGGCCACTGAGAATGCCCTCTGCTTCGTGGCCACCCAAGAAACTCAGGGGACCTGGAGCAGGGCCTCCCCGGATGACCGCAGGGGCCGATCCAGGACATGGGGAGTGAGGCGGTCTCGCAGATAGGCAGGGCCCAGACCGTTTAGGGCTTTATAGGTTAAAACCAGCACCTTGAATCGGGCCCGGAAAACAACCGGCAGCCAGTGCAGAGAGCGGAGCACTGGTGTAATATACTCCTGGCGGCCCAGTCCCACTAGGAGATGGGCCGCCGCATTCTTCACCAGCTGCAATTTCCGAGCCGTCACCAGGGATAGCCCCACGTAGAGCGCGTTACAGTAGTCTAGTTGAGAGGTGATGAAAGCATGGATGACTGTGGCCAGGTCAGGGTCCGAAACAAATGGCTGAAGCTGTCGCACCAGATGCAACTGGCGGAAAGCACTTTTCGCCACAGCCTCCACCTGGAGATCCAGGCGGAGCTGCACATCGAGGAGCACCCCTAGACGCCGTACCTGGGAGGTCAATGGAGGACAGACCCCATCAATGATGGGGGCCACCAATTCCATCGCCTTACTGACTAATGTAATCTCTGTCTTGTCAGGATTCAGCCGCAGTCGATTATCCCGCATCCAATTCCTCAGCCGCCAGGCACCAAGTAAGCACTGAGACTGCCGGGCCTGGGTCTGTTGAAAAAGAGAGGTACAGTTGGGTGTCATCAGCATATTGATGACACTGTACACTGAACCCCCTAATCACCTCGCCGAGCAGCTGCATATACACGTTGAACAGGAGAGGGGACAGAACAGAACCCTGCAGAACTCCACACGAGAGGTCTTGGTATGATGAAAAACAGTCCCCGAGAACCACTCATTGGGTTCTTCCGCTCAGGAATGAGCGGAACCATTCAAGAGCAGTCCCGCCCACTCCTGCACAGTCCCGCAGGCGCGTCGCCAACATCCCATGATCAACGGTATGAAACACAGCCGACAGATCTAACAGGATCAGCAGGGTCAAACGACCCAATCCATATCTCAGCACAGGTCATCTACCAAAGCCTCAAGCGCAGTTTCAGTGCCATAACCCGGATGAAAGCCAGACTGAGAGGGATCAAGAAAACCGATGCAATCAAGTTGCCCCTGCAGCTGCCGAGCCACTACCCATTCAATAACCTTCCCTAAAAAGGTTATTCCCTAAAAAGGGAAGGTTAGAGACAGGCTGATAGCTGGCAGGGGAGCGATGGTTTCTTGAGCAGAGGCCGCACCACTGCCTCCTAGAGACAGCCCGGCACTCTGCCCTCCCGAAGGGAGGCGTTGACCACCCCAGCCAGCAACAGCCCCATTGTCTCTCGGCAGATCTTAACCAGCCAGGACAGGCAAGGGTCTAATTCACAAGAAGTGGCCCTGACTACCCCAAGAACATCCACCGCGTCGGCAGGCGTCACTGACTGAAACTGATCCCAGAAAACCGGACATGATGGGGCTTCCATAACCTCTGGTTCCCCCTAGTGTAATAAATGCTGCTTTGAAAGTATGGTGAATATGAGCGATTTTGTCCACAAAATAATTCACAAGCATGTAACAGCGGGCAGTAGATGGCTCCACTCCAAGATTGAGCGAGGCCGGACTGACCAGCCCCCACACTACCCAGAACAGCTCCGCTGGATGGGATTTTGCAGACACTATGAGGGCAGCAAAGAACTCCCTCTTTGCTGCCCACATAGCCATGGCATAGGCTCGTAAACTGGCACCATCTATCAGCTTCAGCATGTGAACGACGCCACTGTCGCTCCAATTGCCGCCCATCCCGCTTCAGAAACCATAGCTCCTTGGAAAACCAAGGAGGTCTGCGGAGCTGCCGCCTGGACAGTGGACGCCTAAGAGACATCTGATCAATGACCTTTGTTAACAAAGTGTTCCACAGCACAACGAGGTCATCGATGAGATGGTTGTCAAGGTCAGAGGGTATTTCCCCCAGAGCATTCCAGAACCGTTCCGGTTCCATCATCCTCTGAGGGCGAACCATCCGAATCAGCTCAACACTTTTCTGGGGGCAGACGTGCGCTAGGAGTGAGGTCTGCAGGAGGTAATGGTCCGTCCATGACAAGGGCACAGCTGATATCTCCCCCACTAACTGAACACTCGTCTCAAGGCCGGTGCAAAACACAAGGTCCAAGGTGTGTCCTCCCTGATGTGTCGGGCCGATAATCATCTGGGATAGGCCCATGGTTGCCATGGCGGTCATGAACTCATGCTCAGCTCCCCCAAGGGTGGTGTCAGCATGAACGTTGAGGTCCCCCAAGTCTATTGTCTTTGGGGACTGCAGAGCCACCCCCGACACCACCTCTGCCAGAGCATGCAGGGAGGCCGCTGCACAGGTAGGCGCATGGTATACCGGCAACACTCCCAAACTGTCCCCTGCCAAATCAAACACAAGATGGAGACTTTTGATACCGAATGTGGATTGCACCGGATACCTCCTCAAGACCATCCCTCCTTAAAAATCATAGCTACACCCCCCGCCCCGGACCACGACTGGTGCTGCACGGATTAAAAGATCAGTCAGAATAGACCCCGATTAATTGTCCAGCCACGTTTCCGTGATGCATACGACATTGGCGGCATGGTCCAGGATTATTTCCTGGACTGTTGTCACTTTATTAGCAACCGATCTCGCATTTAACAGCACCATCACAGGGTTGGGGGCCCTCTGACCAAGAACCACCTGCTCTGCTGCTTGGGGGGTAGTGAGTGGGACATACAACAAGCATCTATCTTGCCTCACCAGTCTCACCTCCCCCGTCTTTGGACCGTATCTCCCCCGTCCCATCACAACCCCAATAGCCACGCCCTCTCCCCCCGTCGCCTTTCCTGCCCCCCCCATGTCCCCTCCTCTCACAGGGGAGACCAGAACCCCCACCCTTATTGGATCGAACTCCCCCTCTCTCACCGGGGGGACGTGCCCAACCCTTACCAACCCAATCCCCCCTCGTCCTGCACATATGCAGGGGAGGAGTCATATTCCTCTCAATCCTCCCCCAACCACATCAACATATACCCTAACTACCCGTCCTATCCCATAGCCAGCCTCCCCCAACCCTCACCCAAGGGCCACACAGAACGGCCCTATAGTGTGCAGCCCTGTGGTTTCTCCTGGGGTAAATGGGTAGGTGTGTAGTCCTTGTTCGATTTGCACCATCTGGAAGGAATCAGGGGAGTCCTCAATATGGGCAGAAGCCTTGGCTTTGATCCAGCCCACCCAGCAGCTCTCTCCCAAGGACACTCCCCAACAGGTGTCCACTGGAGGACCTCAACGGCCCGCAAATGGCCGACACCCAGCCCCAGGATATATACCTGCAGAGGGAGGAGGGGACAGGGTTGAGTGGCAGGCAACCCCTCCTCCAAATACACCCCTCCAGGCTTTCCCCAGCTGGCTCACACACACAGCAGGGCCCCAGCCCCAGGAGATATACTTCATCACCAATGGCTCCTGATCTGCAGGCCTGCATCCATGAACAGCACTTTCCTAATCAAGTGATTTCCTTTCTGTTCCCCCAAGGAAAGGGAAAGATGTTCCCCAGCAGCAACCTTCCAGCAACATAATGCTTCATAAGAATAACCGTACCGGGTTAGACTAACAATTCATCCAGCCCAGTATCCTGTGTCTGACAGTAGCCATCACTGGATATTTCAGAACTGTAGAAGAACAGGGTGTACATGAAGGGATTCATTGATTGTCTTTAAACCTAATGTTAATTGGATGGCAAATGGCCCCAACACGTGTTTGAGTGTTGCATGTAAGCAGCATAATGATTTGAACATTTTTCCGTTCATGTGTTGAACTCATGGTAAACCCAGGTTGTGAACATGATTGCACTGCTATGTCAACTCACATGAACATGTCAGGAGCGTTATGTTTAAAGATATTGAGTGGTGTGTTTGCATCAACTTCTGGTTATCGTATCAATAGAGTACTGTGTTTTCTGGAGGGGACCTGCGTCTGCTCTGGCCGTCTCCTTTCTTCACATCTCTATCCTTATTGTTTGAAGCGCAGGCATTATTTCCCTCAAAGGGAACAACATAAATAAAGGTGCCAGTTGAAAGGGAGATGTAAGCTCGGTTTTTCATTTGTTTACTATGAAAGCACTCCTAAAATTATGTCCAACTGCAATGCTGTTTGCATTTCCCTGGTGGTGACAACCTCTGCAAGGGACATTAGCACCTACTCCGCAAGACAATGCACAGAAGGTCTTTCCCAGCTGCTTAGAAGTCCCATCCATAGGAGGTTGCACCTGTGTTCTGGGGCAAGGTAGGGATGGGAACACCTATTGCCTCTGTAATTGGGTGTCTGTCTAAACATGGGACACATTTTAACACATTTGAACACTGGGCGCAACAAGCATCATGTCAGTATTCCAACACAGTTTGAGACACGCTTTAATGTTATGTTTAGAGACACCCATTTACACCCAGACCAGTGGGACACAACAGACCCCCCGTTATCCTTGAGCAATACATGGACTATGAAGAGGTACAGCTTTGCTAACATAGTTTTATGAATTTTTGTGTACAACTTCCGGGACACCGTGCGGACCTAACCAGAAGAAACACACAGCAACAGGGGAAAGGGAGCCACTCTGGAAGGTGCAGAAAAAGTCCCATTTCTCCTGCTTTTGTTTGGGTGATCAAAATACTCTCTAATAATCACTTCTTGTAAACTACTACCTGGAGGCTCTTCTGGGCCCATAGTGAAGGAGTCGCTGATATAGAGGAATCCAAACACATCTCAAGTTCCTCTTGGAGAAGACTGGCAGGTAATCAATTCCCCAAAAAAGAAAGATTCGCTTTTAACTGACTCAGCTGTGGTTAAAAGAGCATTTCCCAGTCACACCCGTTTAGCTAGTCCTTCTGCATGAAGCTCAGGTTTCCTCAATCTCACACTCCCCATCTAAAATGGCTAGTGCCCTGGAGGATATAAACATGACTTGTGTCCTTAGAAGCCCAAGACTGTATCAAGGGTGAAATGATGCTAGCACTGTGGATCTACCAATCCAGCCAGTTGAGCAGCAGCATTCTGCCTGTCTGGAATTCAGCCTTGCTCTTATAAAACTGATTTGGCATTCATGGATTTTTGCTTTACTACTTCACATCTTGCAGCTTACCGAAATGAAAGTTAAAATCCTGTTTTTTCCTGAAAGGCTTTCTAATGCTAATTGCTAAACCTTGTCATACACATACTTGCTCCATCCCCAAACTATTTGGGTGACGGGGAAGACTGAAGAAGAGAGAAATTAATTGCATCCTAAGTCAGAGTGTCGTTGCTGTGTTGGTTCCAAATGTAATAGAAGAAAACAAATTAATTCATATGCTATCTTTTATTAGACTAACTTCTGTTGGTGAGAGTCTATGGCTGTTTTCAAATGGACTGTGGCACCGCTGCGGTCCATGGGAGATGGGTGGAGGTGGTGACAGGTGGGCAGTGCGTCGGCGGCCCGTCCCACGGATGCCCACCCATCTCTACCCATCCACGCATGGAACATCCGCCATTGGTGCCCATTGGTCTGTGAGTGGGCGATGGGTGGAGGTGGTTGAAGCGCGGGGAGCATGCATGCATCCCCATCCACCCACTACGACGATCCCACAGACGCCTCCTCCCCACTACCCACCCACTCACACATGTGGACGAGGGTGGAGGGTGTCCGTGCGAAAAGGGCCTACAAGCTTTTGAGTCACCTGCCTTGGGCAACTAAAAAGTTGGAACTAAAGACTGAACAATGCAAGGAAGGTATACTCCCAACAGAAGTTGATCTGATAAAATATTTGATCAGAATTACATCTAGTCTCCATCTAAGTCAGCATTATCTTCCAGGACATCTGTTGACGCAGCTCCTCAAGGCAGGGTCTGGGTTTATTTGGTATCTTGTACAGTGCTACGTACACCATAAGCACTCCACAAATAAGACTTACAATTATTGTTCTTTTAACTGCTCCTAGAGCTGTAGTATGCCTGCTGTTCAGCATATTGTATCCAAGTTTGTATGTATTTTGCTTACAGCATACTTAAGAACAATTCTAGTCTGAAAAAACAACTGTGTAAAAATTAGACCTTTTGATTTCTGTTTTCTTTCTGTTTGAATCAGATCTGTGTACTTCATGGAAATAAGTTTATATGGTTTCTTAGCTTTGCCAGTACTGTTGAACCAACATAGGCCCTTGTCGGCGCACCCCAATGAGACACGGAGACATATGTTGGTTAATTGCTGGCCGCATTCTTTATTCAAAATCTCAAGAGGCCGGTGGGAAATTGCCCTGCAATTCTGGGTCCAGTATGCTTAGCTAATAACAATAACCTTATTAACTTGGTCACTGGCGTGGATGTGCCCTCCAGCGTCAGTGCCGTTCTCAATAAGCTATCCCCAACGACAACACCAGGTTCTGGCCGAAATGGGGGAACAAGCCCAACTCTGGGCGTGAGCCAGGAGGTAAGCGGTTTCCGCCCGGCGGACAGCGCATGTCCTTTCCGGGCCTCAAACGCACCCCTCCTGGGGTCATGACCCCAGCACGTGCTGCGCCCCGCCTCGTGCTGGGTCTCATTTCCCCATCTCTTAAGGAGATGTCTCATTCTATACTACCTAATTCCTATTTAACCTACAATTGCATACTGGACCCCTGCCACTAAGGGGGGATACAACCGTCATTCCCCCGCCTCCCACATGCCTCTTAATTCAATCCATCCAAGTGTTGGGCTAACGCCCGAAGATAAATGTCATTTCCTAGCTCGGATAAATGTACACCATCCTCTCGGAACAATTCCTCTCTTTGTCGGACTATGCCATTATGTTTAATAATTGTACCCCCAATCTCCTGTACCCATTTCCCTATTTCCCTACTCACATTTCGCCTGGCTCGATCGACTTTCCCAGGTTTAACTGCTCCCCTCCACTGGATCCTTGGCAATAAACTTGACCATACAATAAGAACCCCTTGGAACCATCGCTTAATTGTAAGTAAATCCTCCTTGACCCTTATTAGTAAATTAATCCCTTTTCGTAAAGGGAGGTCATTTTCCCCAAGATGTATTACTAATACGTGGGGCCTAGGATTATTCCTCATTGCCCCTAAGGTTTTTAACAACTGTGTCCACAACATGCCCCTTTTTCCTATCCATCTAATCAAATATCTGTCCTGAATACCCAATTGGGACCCCCATTGGCTTGAACAGGCCGCTCTCTCGGCCCAGTGCACAATGCTGTGCCCAATAATCCATACCACCCTTCTTGCTTTTCTGTAACTTGCAGGCCCTAGGAAAGAGAGAAAAGTTTATTACTGACTCTGATATGGACGTATGTATTTTTTGTAGGCCTTTGATTTCCATCTACCTATTGACTTAATTGCATAAACAGGTAGGCCTGCGGCCGCTGCCGTAGTGGCCGCCCCTATTCTAAATGAATGGGATCCGAATTCCTGAGGCTGCAAGCCTGCCTTGCGCAGCGCAATTTTCAGCACTGCGTTGAATTGGAAGCATGTCAATGCCACTCCCGTCTGGTGTACAAACAAATCCCTCATAACTGGTGGGCGAATGATGCAGTACCTCCTCAGCTGCTCTACAGGGCATATACGTTTGTCCGCACACCTGTATAATTGTATCTTTGTTCCCATCTTTCTCTGGTCAGTTTTTGATTGCCTGAGATGCAGTTCAATGCCACGGTCATTCCAATTGAGGTCCTGCCACGCCAGAGCGCGACCGGAAGGGTCCTTACGTGATGCGGGTACTACCTCACTGATCCGGAACCCCCCGAAATATGTCACCAAATAAACCGTGGTAAACAGCTGTGTTTCGAATGTATCCGTACAGACTGAGGGGAGAAGGCCCATAAGCCTCGTCAACACAGGTGTGGTTATTGGGGATCTGGTCAGTGTGGTGGTAACGGATGACCTTGCCCAGCTCTCAAACATTCGCTTGAGGAAAAATCCCTTGTCCGGGGAAGGAAATCCGTTTACACGGTTCATAAAAACTAATGCAGCTACCTTACCTTTAATTGTACCGACTGCTAGACCTTTTTCATGTAATGTGATAACGAATTGAATTACCTCTTGTTCTATTATGGGTAGATGAGTTCCCATTCCCTGACGTGCTCTAAATTCCTGGAACTCCCTGTAGGCCCTCCTATATGCAGACTGTGTTCTGGGGGCAAGTGATCCCTGAATGATGTTTTGCATCTTTACTTCCCAATGTTCCATGTGCCCGGTGGGAGCGGGTCTGCACACTCCTGAGCCCCTGGCGCCAATTCCCGGAATCGGTTCATCTGAAACCGAGAAAGGGCGTCGGCTATGCCGTTGTCAATCCCGGGCACATGGCGAGCCGAGAAGAGTATGTTATCAACCAGACACATCCTCACAAATTCACGAACAAGGTTCATTACCCGTGGCGAACGGGATGACAGGGTATTAACCACATGTACGACTGCCATGTTGTCACACCAGAACCTCACAGTTCGATTTCTGAAGTGTCGTGTCCAGATTTTTACAGCCAATACAATTGGAAAAAATTCCAAAAAAGTCAGGTCCCTGGTAATTCCCAACTCATGCCATTCCTGGGGCCATGGTGCGGCACACCAATGTGTTTGAAAGTAAATCCCAAAACCCGCACCCCCTGCTGCGTCTGAGTGCACTTGTAAATCAGCTCTCAGTATCAACTGCTCTCTCCAAAAGCTGATCCCGTTGTATTCCTGAAAAAATTGGAGCCAAGTATTTAAGTCTTCTCTCATCTCCTTAGTTACTCTCACCCTATAGTGTGGTTGGAGTTCACCTCTCAGTTTACCGTAAAGTCTGGAGAGGAAAGCTCTTCCTGGTGCTATCACCCGGCAAGCAAAGTTGAGACTGCCAATTACCGATTGCAGTGCTCTCACTGTTATTTTCTTTGTTGCTATAGTCTCCTTAACTTTACTAATTATATCCTCCAATTTTTTTACTGGAAGTCTTGACAGCTTTAAATTTGTGTCGAGTTCAATTCCCAAATAGGTGATAATTGTACTAGGTCCCTCCGTTTTTTCCGGTGCCAAAGGGATCCCTAATTCCCATGCCATCTCTTGGAAGGACCGTAGTGCTTGAGCACATTCCCAGTTATTCGGAGGGCCAATTATTAAAAAATCGTCCAAATATTTGGTCATCTCAACCGTTTTAACACGCTGCCGGAAAATCCATTCTACAAGTGAGCTAAATCGCTCAAATGCAGAACAGGATATGGAGCACCCCATGGGCATTGCCCTGTCATAATAGTATGCTCCTTCGAAGCAGAAACCTAAGAGGTGAAAACTGCTAGGATGTACTGGTAACAGGCGAAATGCTGATTTTATATCACACTTCGCGAGAATTGCCCCTTTTCCCATGGCCCTAACTTTTTCCACCGCCTCGTCGAACGACGCGTATCTAATGGATGTGAGTTCCTTAGGTATCGCGTCGTTAACTGATCCACCCCGTGGATAGGATAAATGGTGGATCAAGCGAAATTCCCCTTGTGTTTTCTTTGGGACAATTCCTAGGGGGGAGACAACTAGACCAGTCGGGGGGGGGGCATTGTAAGGGCCTGCCACCCTACCTTCATCAACTTCTTTCCTAATTTTTTGCTGAACTAAGTCCTCCCTTCCTTCCACTGATTTTAAATTTTTGGTGACTTTGGGTTGTTGGACCGGGCTAGCAGGAATAATGAAACCAAATCTAAAACCCCGTATTACATAATCTACTTCAGTCCTGTCGGGGTGCATGGCCAATGCCTGCTCAAGGCGGTCAGTTTGGATTGGCGTCGGTCCCCTTTTGAGACCGTGGGCCCCCCATGCTATTTTGCTTTGATTGTTGGGTTCCTCCCCCCTGTCCGTATCTGCCCCGATACCCCCTCTGACGGGGACGGGGGCAAGCTGTTGCTGGATGTGTCCCCCAGCAGTTAGAGCACAAGTGCCGAAATCGGCAAGTGACTCGTGTACAACGCCCGCCTTTGTTGTATTCCCAGCAAGGCCCTGGTGTACCCTGTCCCCACTTTCGCGCTTCGCCACGAAAGGGCTCATTCGCAGTGGCAACCCCCCCTTTTACTAATGGGTGACCACTGTCTGCCCGCGGGGCACATGTGGCATCAATCATGCTTTCGAGCCAAAGGTCGGCAGCATGTTTATCCCATTGGAGCCCTGGAACATTTGCCGCCCTATGACGAAAGGCTTCGTCATAACGAAGCCAAGCTCCTGGGGGTCCAGTCCCATGTGCCCTACGCACAATGTCCGCGTACTTGTGGAGTTCTAAACCGCGGGCCGGATCCTTTTGCATTATTACCCCCATATAGATGGCATATGCTGATGTCCAATTGTCCCAGTTTCGGTCGGCCTTGGGTCGACGAAACTTTTCTTTATCCCTTCCCTCGCTCTGCTCAGAGTGATCCACAATTGGATCACTAAACATCAGGGCGAATAAATCAATATATTCACCTTTCCAAATCTTTTCTTTTGTTGCCTGTGTTAAGTGTGATCCAAATGGGGCTGCCACTTCTGGAATTGCTCCCCCTGGTGGGCGGACGACCCTTTCGCAGGGTGCGTTTATGTCCGGTTGGGTATGCAGCCCGTCCGTCCCCGTCCCTCCTGCCGTGGTAAGGGGACTGCCATCCCCCCCCTCCTCCCCTGGTTTACTGCGGGGGGCCTGGTTCCTTGTACCCATGTTTGGGGGGGTGGCCGGCATAACCCACATCCATTCACCCTCTACCATCTTCAGCTGTGGGTTCGTATCTTTCTGCTGCTGAGTGGTATCGCTTACAGGGGCCTGTTCAACTAACGGCCCTGTGCTGGGGGATGGGTCTATCTCCCTCTGCCCCATGGAGCCTCCACCCCGAGGCTCGGGACATACCCCCCGAGCCTCAGCATCGGTGCCCCTTTCCTCTATGGAAAGTGTAACCCCTAAGTTAGTACCTGCAGTAGGGGGTACACCCCCGCTTCCAGATGATTCGGGGTCGCGAATGGGTTGCCTCCTCCTTTGCTGTGCTTCCCTTTCAAGTGCCTCTATCCTGCGGAGGAGTTCACGTTCGCCCGGTCTTTCGTGGCCGGTTGCCCCTTCACACCGCCGCCTCGTGGCCGCCGGCTCCCCATCGCCTGCGGGGATAAATACTGGGGCGGGATTACCATGCCCCCTTTCCGTCCTCCGGCTTTCTATGCCCAAGGGGGGAGGCGCGTAACCTCGGCTGGGCCCAGCTTCTTGCTCTCTACTGGTCTGGTACAATCCCCAGCCAGGTATCCCCATTGGGTCGATCACTGATGCCTCCCCGAGCCCCCATGATGAATGTTGTTGGGAGGTCTGCCCTTGGTTGCCCTGGCCATCCCTAAGATGGTAATCCCCTTGTGGTCCCGTTGGCCTGGGGGGGGCCCACCAGTCCCCCGTATTGTTGCCTGGCCCTAGGGGGGCAGATACTCCGGGAATCCCCATGCCTTCCCTCATTTGGGACCCGCTGTCCCCCTCCCTGTGGGGTGGGGACATTCTTTCATCTGGGTAAGAGGCCTCTGCAAACTCATCCCCCCCCCCCCCCCTAGTGCAACTGGCAGCACTGTCCCTATAACGAATAGGGGGATTAATAGCCCTACGCCCCCTTCCCAATTCTTGCCATGGGGGAGAGCTCCCGGGGGTGGGGGGTTCCCGCTCCCCTGGGCCACTTCAGTGTCCTCGGGTTCCATCCCTCCTTCATCACCCCGGGCGCTGTTCTCTCGCTCAGGCCCGATCTCACCCGGCAGGGGAATGCCCTGAGCCCTCATTAGGGCTTTACATGCAGCTAGGCGTTCCACTAGTTGCGCACGGGACAGCCGTCCCGCCGTTTGCCCAGCTCCTTCCCCGCTCCTCACTGCCTTCTTCTTGCTTCGGCCCATGTTTAACCAGGCCACGTGTAGCAGAGAGTCAGCAGCAACCTCTGCTTGCTGCTGACTTCCTCTGGTCTCGCCGCCGAATGAATCCCGCTCAGCGGGTAGCACGTGAACCGCCCCGCCTACAAGGGGCGGGTTCACGTCAGGGCTACGTGCTTCTCCCGCACGCCCCTTTACCTTTCTGCCCAGCAACAAGGGCTTTCCTGCCCAGCAACAGGGCTCTTCCCGTTCAGACCACTCCCAGTGGTCACATTCGCTGCGGCTCCCCTCCGTGCCTCAAATCCCCCGGAGGGGGGGGCTATACAAATACCCCGTCGCCGCCATTACAGCGGCGAAGGGGACTTTTCACACAGACACTCTCTAACACCAATAAAATGGATGTTACATTTTATTATACGTTACAGGGCACCCACTAGGCAACACTGCAGCCCTGCAACATGAGCCCTTTTCACATGAGATGCCTTGAGATGGGTAGCGGTGTCTGCGAACACGCACGCACCTCCACCCACCGCCTGTGGTGTTCACACAGACACCTCCACCCAGTGAAATGCACCTCACCCACCGCCCGTGGTTTCCTCACCCACCGCCTGTGGTGTTCACACAGACTCCTTCACCCACCTCCACCAGCAAAACTGGGTGGAGGCATCTCGTGTGAAAAGGGCCCATGTTGCAGGGCTGCAGTGTTGCCCTGTGGGTGCCCTGTAACCTGTATAACAAAATGTAACACCCATTTTATCGACGTTAAGACTGTCTGTGTGAAAAAGGCCATAGATAAGAGAGTGTGCTGGATTTTATATCCCTTCTTTTTCATTATCGGTTGAATTGTTTACTCTGGCCCTTTTCACACAGATACTCTAACACTGATAAAATGGGTGTTACATTTTTTTATACATGTTGCAGGGCTGCAGATGTGCTCTATGGGTGCCCTGCAACATGTATAATAAAATGTAACACCCATTTTATCAGTGAGTAATTTCAGACGTGACGGCCCTTTTGGCCTGCCACGCTGAACCCTGGACTGGGATCTGTCTTGAATCCCGGTCCATGATCAGACAGGCTATCCTTTAGATGTGTCGGCCTGATCTCTGAGTGGGATCGGGGAGGGGGCTGGGCTGCACGGGGAGGGCCTGATTCTGGGACGGGACTGGCCATTCCCAGTCCCGTCCCGGATTGTGGCCAACCTAACCACGGTTCTGGAGGTGATCACCTCCAGAAGTGTGGTTGACCTTGAACCCCGCCAGGAATTCACTGTGGTGAACATCTGGCCGGGCTCAAACAGATGTTCACGGGATCATGGGCACCACCCTGAATCCACTGTGATTCAGGGTGGTTGACCGTGATCCCGTAACATCTGAAGTTACCCAGTGTTAGGGTGTGTGAAAAGGGCCTAAGTTCCAATTAGCTATGAATGTACAAATTCACAGATATTGTTGACCAGTGGTCACCCAGAGCATAATTTGAAGATGTTGGGATTGCACTAACAACACTTTAGGGTTTGTTTTATGCTGAAGAACCTTCATTACCAGTAATTATGCATGAGAAGGAAAGAATCCTGCTTGACTGTCTGATCTGGGGCTGAGCGTACAGGGCTGGAAGTTAGAAAATGCAATTGAGACTCAAGGATATGCCACCCACGCAAGTTCATACTCTTCATAATTCTGAACCTTCTTCATAATTCTGAACCTCCATCAAGTCCTTCCTTATTGGCAACCTTGTCTTTTATTATTCCTGTTGTTTACTATTTCTATTACTGTAGTTCCTTGAAGCCCTAAGCAAGACTGGGTTCCCTCATTGTACCAGGTGCTATATAAACACTCAGTAAGACATGGCCCCTCTCTGAAAAAGCTTGTCTTTTAAAGTCCCCAAACACCTGCATAATTAACGTTTATATGTAGGTGTGGTCCCACTTGGACTGCTGGCATGCATAAAGATTTCCACATGTCTCAGACTAACACACTCACCAGTGGTCCACCTTCCTTTCTGCATAAAAATGTCTACACACAGCGTACATGCATTTGCACTGTTTAAAATATTGTAAATAAATACAGAGGCAGCTATTATCCCTATTTGTTCCTAAGTGCTAGGAGCTGCTGTTATTGTAGGAAGGGTCTGATAGTACAAGGAAAAGGTAGTTGATCGGTTTGGGGAGGGCATTCCATATCTAGGGACTATTATTGGAAGAAGACACACAATCCTCGTAGGAAACTGGCAAACAGGTGAATTTGGATGGCATCTTTGGTAGAGCAGCAAATGAGGACGGCGGTACTGGCAAATAGCAGTTCTCAAATGTTCTGGACTACTAGAACACTTTATCCATCATAAAATGACTGGACCACCATGTACTCAATAAGGACCACCATGTACTCAATTTCTCATGGACCACCATGTACTCAATGGGGATGGCTGCAATCAGGTTGTTGGATGACTGAGGCTGTACAACAACTGGGGATCGAAGCTCATTTTGCTGTAGCGCTGGCCAGTTCCACAGACAGGTTGCAAATCACTTAGCATGACCTCACGGACTGTGGTTTGGGAGTTGAGGGGAGGTCCAACAACTTGGTCTATCTGCAGTGAGATGAGAGAGCCCATTTGTACCTTGTTTATAAGGGAAAGCCACAAGCATTTTATCAGGGCTTCTTAGTGCCATTTTTGTTGGGTAAACAGACTGTGGGTTTCTCTCTGGAGGCAGTGGTGAGTTCCCTGCTTATTCATGAAGAATCTCAAGTGCAGGTGGTAATGCTCTGAATTGAAATCTGCTACAGTGACCTTCATCTTCATTAAGTGGGTGGGGTCAAAAAACTAAGGCACTGAAGAGAATGGCTCCTTTGAACAGAAATAAGTGTATATGATGTGTCTTCCCCCTTCACCCCCAAATTTTGAGGTCTTGCTTTTAGAATCCAGTAATTTTGGATGTCCTTTGAATTACTCGAGGTTTCCATATGGCCTGAGCACATAACCATGCTGTCTCCTTCTCACTGGTCTTCCCCGGTCTCACCTTTCTCCCCTCATCTCTGTCCAAAACTCTGCTGCCAGGGTCATCTACCTCGCCAGTCGCTTCGACCATGTGCAGCCCCTCCTCTCTTCGCTTCACTGGCTTCCCCTTCCTGAACGAATCCTGCACAAGCTCCTAGTCTTCACCTATAAA
>QEPC01014540.1:601458-642044 GCA_003113815.1 Sphenodon punctatus
GGCGGGGCCAATGAGGCCGCCACGTCGGGCCGGATTCGCCACGGCCCGGGGTCCCGGCGGTGATCCCGGGCCGTGGTGCCTGACTAGACGTGACGCCGGGGTTCACCCCGGCATGGGATTGCATTCGACACGCGGCGGCTTCCGGTCCCCCCGCTTCGGCTTCATAGGGCACCAATACAGCCCTGCAACATGCATAAATAACCACCAATGGTGGTTAAAGGGTGGTTAGCGTCATGTCTGTTTTCACCCATTAAGATCAGTCTAAATTGTGGATATTTGAGTTTATTTATATAATCCTGTCCTGCAAGATTTACCTGAGCCATTCAGAAGCAATGTTAGGACAGAAACAACACTGCGAGCTGACAGCTTCAGTTGGTGGGGGATGAGGTCTTTGTTACTGTGTTAATTTGTTTCACCTGAACAGGGGCCTGTAGAAAGCCAAGGCAGAAACTTTAAAAGTGGTGTCTAGAGTTGAGAAAGGAGGACAAAAGGGAGAGCACTCGGAGAAGACAACTGGCTGCCAGAGAGGAGGCCGCAAGCCACAAAATTCAGTCTGGGAGCCCAGGGAAGGGCTTGCCTGAGCGAGAGGCCCAGGTGTAAAATGGTAATGAACTGAGCGCAGTTTGGTGGTGGTTCACAAGAAAGGAAGACTACATTTCTGACTCTTCATAGAAAAGTCAGCGGGTGTTGGTCCTGCCCCTGCATATGTTTACCGTGGTCCCATGCCCTCCGATACCTGTGCTTAAGTGTCTTACAGGATCGGAACCCCACAGAGAAACTTTAGCCCTCAAGCTCGCAGTCAGTTCTGTATGGCTGGACCTGGGCATCCGTGTGGGTGGCCAGATATGCAAATTGTAGAGGACACTTATGAGAAATACAGGTTGCAGAACTGCATTGGAGCCAAAGCATGCATGGGTTTATCAATCCTGTAGGGAATTGCAGAAAGAACTCCAGCTCTGCTGAATAAATATATATTTATATTTATATGTATATTATATTATTATATGATATACTGTGTATATATTACTTATATATAATATATTATATAATATACATAATCTAATAATAATAACTAATATGTAAATATCCAGCTCTGCAATCTTCCACAGAATTGCCAGCAAAAATGCGTGGGGTGGGGTGGGTGGGAGGTCCCACATTACAAAACCCTGCATATACTTTGCCTCCTGGATTTTTTCTCGGGAGGGGCGGGCGGGATTGTGCACAAACAGTAACGTGGGAAAACACCTGTCACAAGGAGATACTGGGCTACATGTAGACTACATTTCTAACAAATATGTAAAAGTAAGGGTTAAACATGTATGTAATGTAAAAGCTGAGAACTGGAAACTCACTTCATGAAATCATGTAATGTAAAATCTGAGAGCTGGAAACTCATTTCATGCAATGGAGAGAGACAAAGATATGCCGAATGTGTATTCAGGAAGGCTGGTGCCTCTACAGAAACCAAACAAACACCTTTTAAGTTGCAAATGAAGCTCTTCCTGCATAGGGAAGCACAGAGCCCTCCGAGGTGGGAAAATCAAACAAAGAAGCTGCTAAGATATAAAAGCTGGAAGCTCTTTGCTAAGCAGAGACAATGGGGAATTCAACTCAACCTCTGAGTCACAGAGTCTCGGATCACAGGGGGGGAGGGGGTCAGAAGCCTGCCAGCCAGTCTACTGAAACAATGTTCTGAGAGAGGAGACTTTGATTTCTAACCAACTTAAGATGGGAGCCCAGCCACGCTACATCACTGGCTGAGAAATGGACTTTTGTAGGGTAAGATTTAACTAGGGATGCACGCAGTTCAGACTAGGAATGCATTATTTACTTTTGTTTATTAGCCACTCTGTGTTCAAACTATCTTTGCTTATGTAATCAATAAACTTTCTTCTTTACTAAGAAGTGCTTTCCGTTGACTTACATTGGGGAACACAACCTGAGAAACTTGAGCCCTCAAGCTATTGCAAAACCAGAGAGAAAAGAGTCTGTGTGCGGAGACTCTCTGGAGTTTGGGTGATAAAAGGATTGTCCCCTTTGCAGGACTGAATCAGCCAGAGAGAAAACTGGTTCAGGTGGGCTGCAAGTGAGGGAAATTGAGTCACCCAACCCAGAAACGTGGGGTAGTGGACCCCAACCCCGTGACAACACCCTCAGGGATAATTTCTCAGAGCGATACAGGGGCAACATATATCTCCCCTAGGAAAGATTTACAGTTTGGATAAAAACACCAACCCAGAACCCCAGCCTCTCCATGTTTAAAAAGGAGAAGGAGACACAGATATTTGGTTCCTGATGCACTTTCCTTCCAAGTTGGCTTAATTTTGTAGCTGGATCTATAGATCATGAAATGTACACTTTATATAAATAAAAGTTCTATGTGACATGAGGGATGTAAGAAATGTATAATGAGAGAAACATTTCTTGATGGAAATAAAGTAGTTCAGTGGATATCTACTGGACTATCTTCTGTTGGTGATAATATGCAAGCCACACAGAGCCTTTTCTCAGACATTTAAAAAGTCAGAATTTACAGATTGAGCAAATGCAAGATGTATTAGAACTGCCATATATGGCAACTGTAATGATTTAGCTACAGGTGTGTGGCAATTCATCTTGTCTTAGTGAAAAGCTTCTCACTGAATTGGAAAAAACCCTGCAAAACAGTGGAAGCACGCAGCTGGGTGTCCTACTTCATTTCCTAGTAGGATACTGTCAGAAACTCATGGTGGTTTCTTATTCCAGATGAAGATAATTTTGCTTTTAGAATAGTGGTTTTTTTTTTTAAAAAGTCATCTGGAAACCAGTTCCCCCTCTGGTAGATCTTGCTGACTTACTATTTGCAGAATAGGAGAATTCAAATCCAGTCCATTTTTCCTTGCTTTTGATGGCTGCAGTGAAGTTCTGGAAATTCAAGCAAGCTCATGCCTCTCATTATATATTGCAAAACAAATAATGAAAGATATTTCAGGATGGGAATAATTAGGCAACAGAAGGAGGATTATAAAAATGAACCTTGGCACAGAAACTATGTACATTATGGGAATGCTATAATTAAAATATCTAGTAAGTCTGTAAAGAAAAACAATCTAAGATATGTAGTGGCTAAGATTTTTACATAAATCCTATCACAATGTCAAATGGGACACTCAGTCATGCACTTAGAATTAGCATTCTCGTTCCATTCAGTAAGAAGTGGGCCACCAAGTGTCCAGTCCTGCGAGATGTTCCTTGCAGGTACAGGGATCTGTCTGTACAGAACTTGGGTTTCTGATAAAATCAGCAGCCATGCAACTTCAGAGAGGAACATGGAAGAACTTCCTTTCACTTTTGGATCTCTGCAAGCTTGCAAGCTTTTCCAAGTTTTTCTAGGGAAGGACTGTACCTTTTAATGCAAATAGGTTATTTCTTAAGTGTATAGGTTGATGTGTCCATATCGCATACACTCAAAAATTTGCAGAGTCTACTGTGGAATAACCATAATTTAAAATGAGAAAAAGAATATCTGTGGAAAAAGAATACCTGTCTTTGTCTCCTCTTCTGTCAAATCAAGGCTGCAATTCTCAAATCACCTACTTTGAGTCTTTGAAGAAGTCACATTGATTTCTAAGGGAGTACTTTGGTGAAGTGGTTTGAAGATTGCAGCCTTAACGACAGCAGCTCCTAAATAATTGCTTTGGTCAAGACTACCCTCTTTTCTTGAAGAACTTTAAAAAAGATTCTCTGAACATTTGGCAGGGAGCATACACTATACAGATGGCTGAGTCCACTTTAATATCTGCTCATTACTGATGTAAATGTTAAATGGGGAGAAAACTACAAGCAGCCAATGGTATGTAGAAAGGGAGAAGAAGACTGGGAGAGAAAAATGGGATGAATTACTCCATTGTAATATAGAATCGTAGGGTTGGAAGGGTGCAAAGGTCATCTAGTCCAACCTCCTGATCCAAGGCAGGATATCTCTGGGTGAAAATAGAAGCGGCAGCGGTGTGGCGGTGGCGGCTCAACCTGGCCTGGGGAGAAAAGCTGTGGCAGACATGGTCCAGGCTGGTTCAGGCTACTGAACAAACAGGACTGCTGCTGGGGAGGGCAGAAAGATGCATGAAAATGCAGCTGGCCCCACCCCCACGCTGCCCCCAGTACCCTGACCCCTGCCATGACATCCGGCCATGGTGGACATGGGTCACATTGGTGGCCCAGGTAGAAATGTGATAGCCCGCTGTGGCCTGGTTGGTCGGGTCTTACCCTGGGCTTTGAGCGGCCTCTGCACACACATGCAGGAGGGGTCAGGTCCAAAATGGGCCACAACGGGTTGCTGTCACATCTGTTTTACCCTTTGAATGTGCATACACAGCCACATGCTCACCCACACTTACAAACTGCGTAGAAAAATAATGCCCCTCCTGAGGGGTAAAGCACATGTTTTCTTTCTAAAGACCTTGTGTGGTACAAAAGTAAGCAGTCTCTCCCTGCTTTATCTGAAAATCTGTCATCAATCTTAGCTATGTTCCCGCTGCCAGTCAACTGTAATTCTAAACTCTATATTATTGGACACTAAAAATACTAGCTCAAGTCAAAGTCTTTTTATGTGAAAAACAATTATGGTAAGAGGGGAAAAATTGCTGGAGGGATAACAAAGCAGGGATCTCACTGAAGTCATTGTGTATTGTGCAGCATGAGTGGTGGCTATGCAAGTTCTCTTTTGTTGCCATGCTGTTGAACTTCACCTATGTCCTGGAGGAATCTACCATCTGGGGTGAGAAAGTAGGTTTGTCTTCCTGTGCTTCAGCCCGTAGCCCCGCTGGCATTAGATATACAACTGATATGTGCTATTTGGGATGCTTTCAGGTTGTGGGCAATCCATACACTTATTTTTCAGAGTCCACCAGAAAGTTGTAAAAGACTTTTGGTGTTTTACCAACCTGGTCTATAGGCTAGCAAGCAAGCAGCCCAGAAGCTAACAGAGTCTGTAATCTTTCCTTTTAATATAACCATTTTAAAAATCTAACTAAAACCTCTCCTTATAATTTTAGCAATTGAATGAGTAGTTCCATGTTACCCAAAGTAATGAAACCTGTTTTCCTAACGGAGTTGGGGACAATATGCAATGTACTTCAATGAGTTTTTTGTTAGAAAAGGGGTCATCTCTCTTTCAGAGGCATCTATTGTTATGAAATTTGGGATCCCTACTTAACCTTTGAACTTCTGAACGTCTCCCAAATTTTGCTGAAATTAGTGTGTGGAATCAAATGTTCGTAAGTCTCTCTGTCTCACACACACACACACATGTGCACACACAGTAAGTAACCGTTCCAAGCTAAAAAAAAACAACTTTAAAAATTAAAAGCATCAGATGCATAGCTGGAGCAAATGGGTGGTTTTTTGGATCTGCATTGCTTTCCACCTGCTGCTAATCTGGGCCAAATAGTTTGTATATAATCAACATATTTTGTAGCACATTGCACAGATAGAAATACTTGACTCTAAATAAAAACATGAATGGAAAGGGCACATCTCAAATTGAAGCCCAGATGTCTAACCTACATTTTAACCATTCGTAAATGAATGGTCACAGCACACTGGCTGTTATTGTTGTATCAATTATAGTTATTATTGTCCTTGTGCTGATTTTCCTGACTGGCTCTATCCCAGTTCTGTCAGTGTCGTCTCTTGGAGAAAATCTATTCTGCTGTCAGGTTACCTCACAGATCTAGTAACGATAAAAAAACTGGAAGCTAAGCTTAAGCAGTGCTCACTTCTCATTTGTTCATTATGTGCCAGAATTGATCTGCACCCCCTGGTGCTTTCCTTCCCAAATGCTGTTTCATTGTGTGGGCTTTGTCAGGGAAAGGGACTCTTTTTTAGAAGGGTGGAAGAGGGATGGACTATTTTTTTTGTGCTGCTTCTGAATGTACTAATGCAAGCCAATGGAAAGCAATCATTTCTGAAGCTCACCCTGGAGTACTTAATGGAAGCTGAACGGTGTAAAGGTTCTTGATTTGCACGCTATCATACAAAACTCTGAAGTTTGGCATACCTTCGGTTTGAAAAAGCTTATTAATGTTCCGCCAGTTCAGTCATGATTTATAAGCTTCTGACTGTGTTTTGTGTGTGTGTGTGGGTGCTGATTTGCAGGTGGCTGCACATTAGACTTGATGTAGAAATGCTAGGAAGAATTTACTATGGAATCTCAGAGAGAGAGAGAGAGAGAGAGATGTATAGATAGATATTGAACAGTCATGATTATAGAGATAGGTTCCTGCCACAAGGGGCTTACAATCTAGAATGGACCAGGGAAAGAGGGGAGAACATAGGGAGAGAGAGGGATACATTCATAAAGCTGAGAAGCTGCAGGTGCACATGCTTTGCTTAGGCCCTTTTTACACAGACGCTCTAACACCCATAAAATGGATGTTACATTTTATTATACATGTTGCAGGGCACCACTGCAGCCAATCACCATGAGCCCTGTGCACACATGATGCCTCCACCCAGTTCCTCTGGGTGGAGATGGGTGTTGGCCGGTGGGTGGGGAGCATTTCCCTGGGTGGAGATGGGTGAGGGCGTCTGTGTAAACGCCACTTTCGGTGGGTGTTGGTGTTTGCTCCCGACCAACACCCATCTCCACCCACGGAGCAACCGGCAGTGGTGTCTGTTGCTCCGTGGGTGGAGATGAGTGTTGGTCGGGAGCAAACACCAACACCCACCGAAAGTGGGTGGATGCCTCCACCCACAGACGCCCTCACCCATCTCCACCCAGGGAAATGCTCCCCACCCACCGGCCAACACCCATCTCCACGCAGAGGAACTGGGTGGAGGCATCATGTGTGCACAGGGCCCATGGTGATTGGCTGCCGTGGTGCCCTGCAACATGTATAATAAAATGTAACACCCATTTTATGGGTGTTAGAGTGTCTGTGTAAAAAGGGCCTTAGTTACAAGAAAGGAGGGAGATCCAGAAGGATTCAGATTATCCTTCCTGAATTATTTGCTCATCCTGGGATCCTGATTATAGGATTCCTATTCTTACAATCTGTTTACAAAGGACATGTTACACATTTACAGCAACATTTCAGCTCTCTGCTCTGCAAAATACAAAAAGTCAAAAGTTTGTAGCTTCAAAATATGTGCTGAAATGATTAAATATTTGTTCAGGAGCAAATTGTATTTGCTGACGAGGAGACGATACTTCAGCCTGGTTGAAAATTTCATTATGGTCCTAATAAATTTAAATTAGAAATGAAATTACTGTAAGAAGTGATGGAATGGAAGCATGCTCTTTAAACATACAAATGATGCAGAATGGTAAGGGCAGGGTTAAGAAGACTATTATTAGCATATTATAGAGAATAACTCATTTCATAAACAGGCTACTTTTTGTATTCTAAGCTTCTTAACAAATCACTTCCACAGTGCTAAGCTAAACCATTTTCAGGTCATGCTCAGGAAGCATCAGCATTAGAAGTCAGCACTGCAAAGATTCACCAAAGTGTTACTGTGCTTTAAAGAAAGGAAAATATTTACCATGGTACTCGCATAATGTGCATGATACCAATTGAATTCTAGGATGAAGAAGCATCCTAAAGGTGCAGAGACATGCCTGCTAATGCCAGGCCACAATTAATGAATAGCATTTGCTCTAGCTTGGTTTTCTTCCCTCTGTACTCGAAAGTCTTTGTTGCCATAACTTTGAACTATAATTAAATTGACTGGAAAACTGTATTATCTACAGAGACATACGCAGATCACAAATGAAGTTTTTATTTGTTCATCTTGGGCATATTTCACCTTCAACAAGCAGCAAAATAATTTCAGCATTTAATAAAATAAAGAGAAGAAGTATCTCAGGAAGTTGGATGTAGGCACAATAATGGGTATCTATCTATGGTATCTTGGGTGACCACGGACCAGAAGTGGGGCAGCAGGCTTACCTCCACATAAGAGCTGCAACAGGCATGCAACAGCTATGTACTGAGTGTCCACGCCCATGCTTTCCGAAATCACAGCCCATGTGAGGTGCATGGCACAAAGCATATTTGCACAAACAGATGTAACAGGCGAATGTGTGTTCAGTACCCAAACAAGTGGCCAGCATTCCTTCTGGTAACATCCACTGTTAGTGTTAATGAAGCTTGAGAGAAAGTAATGGAGAAAGACTCATAGCTTCTTTGGCTTGGTAAATTTGTTATTTACCATGTATGTAGTACCTTCTGTGGCAAAGGTTATGCTGACTGTGCGTAAAAAACACTGCGAACACCGTGTGTTCACTCTGCCAAAAAATCTTAAATTCTGCAACCACTGAAGACAAATTCTGCAAATGCACTCTGAGCATTTGATTTGCATAATTATACAAAATGTATACATGCAAGTTTGCTTCCCACCATGCTTTTCCAAAAGGAGCACTAACTAGATCCAGGGTCCCCAACCCCCCAGGCTTCCCCCCAACCTCTCCAGATCCAGAACCCCCAGCCTTCCCCAAGCTTCTCCCCAGCCTTCTCAGATCCAGTACCATAATCGTGCCTGATCCAGGACCGCTAACCTCCCCAAGCTCCTCCCATTCCCCCCAGATCCAGGACCTCAAACCTCCAAAGGCTCCTCCTCCCTGACTGAATAACTGGGACCATGTGGCTGGAGAGTGGGACAGAGGGGAGGGGAGCACAGTAAGAGACTGGCTGTGGGCTGAGCTGCTGGAACCATGTGGCTGGAGAGTGGAGTAGTGGGGAGAGGAGACTCGGCTGCTTTCTCGCTGGCCCATCCCTTCCCCTAGCGCCTGCCCAGTGGTCCCTCATCCACCTGAACCAAAGATATGTCCCTCATGCCCAACTTGCCTCATCCAAGTTCCATGCCAGGGTTCCCTTCACCCCTGTTGTTGCTGTGTGATGCATGTTTGTTTGTTTATTTTTGTCCCGCCCCTCTCACCTCGGTGACTCAAAGCGGCTTACAATTTAAAAAAAACACAAATGAACATAAAAACAATTACCATAACAACATAAATAAATCATATTACAATTTTATAAAATGTATAAAACTCCAGCTAATGCATAAAAGAAAAAAAAAATAAAGAACATTCCCACCCCCCCAACCCATCTAACCCATCCCCCCATCCCTCTCTCCCACCAAATGCCTGGTGGAAGAGCCAGGTCTTACAGTTCTGCCAGAAGGGGATAAGGTTAGGGCTGAAGAGAATCTCCAGCGGGAGGGAATTCCAGAGCGATGGTGCAACCACTGAGAACACCCTCCTGTCCATCTGAACCCACTGATAATGCGGGATGTCCAGGAGGGTGCCCCCAGACCACTGCAGGGACCGCTCAGATACCCATGGGGTGAAGCGATGTTGCCTCCTTGCCACCACTGCAGCTGTTCCCCATTCTTAGCTAGTGCCACAAGGCGATGGAAACAGCCAATCACTGCGAGAGATGGCTGAAACTGCGAGTGACAGCTAAATGTACAGCCTGACAGGGCTGAAGCAACAGCATTGTTTGCCATTCTGCTCTTTACTGTTGATGTTTCGGCATTCTTGCTGCCGGTCTCACGGCATTTGCCATTAGCTTGTGACAATTTCCGACACTTCCGACATTTTACGACAGTTTCCAACTTTTGCGGCAGTATTCTGACACTTTCCAACAAACATTGAAACAAGTGTCGAACTTGATTGGGGATGCTATGTCGTGTGTGTGTGTGTGTGTGTGTGGGGAGACAACGAGATGGGTGGTTTCTGATGGAATTGTCGAAATCCATGAGATGTTATTTCAGGCCTACTTAAACGTGGGTCTCTGCTTATAGTCAGTCAGTACTTCGCACTACATTGATTTGAACCACTCAGGGTTCAGGGCTGCATCATGCCAAAAGGAGAATAATTTCACTGTCATACCAAGAAACATTTGGGACCATAGGAATGTAGAAGGTGATGTTAGCTTTACAGGACCTGATTTTTGAGAGGTACCACGCTCTCATTGAACCCATTGATTTCAACTGGAGTTGCATGCACTAGGAGTCTCTCTGAAAAGCAGCTTCAAAGTTTCATCACTTTTAGATTTTTTTATTTCTGGCTCTTAAGACAAGGACAACAATCCTAAACACACTCACTTGTAAGTAAGCTCCTCTGAAATCAATGAGATTTACTCAGGAGTGTGTCTAGGAAGGTAGCTTAGGTTCTCAGTCCTTCTGAAACCACTGAGAGAAACACTCATTTGCTGCAGTGAGAGAAGTCTTGAGTTCTGGGGACTTGCATATAATGCATGCACACAGGATGTAAACAGACAGACAGTAGCCCCGGGGGTGCCCATGGATGTCCCTGTCATCCCCCAGGTTTACCAGTCCATTTGAAGAGCACTCGCCAGATGTGCAACCTGGAGTGGGTTGGGGCAGCCCAGCACACCATGCTCTGCAAGATCCTAGGACACACCATGCGGCGCAGGCCGGCCAGATCCGGGGCAGAAGCCAAACGTGGCGCTGCAGCCCATCTGTTTGGGGGACCCACGGTGCACCTCCGTTCCCATCCATCCATTGCTGTGTTCAGCATTATTGAGTTAGGAGCACTAGCCTAGAGTGCCGAGTGAGTGCCCGCAACTCTATGATGCAGGGGGAGGCATCGTGTGGGCGGACTGCAACCCAGGGACACTGCTGGTCCGTTTGATGTGGCCTTGGGTGGAGCTGATAACTGGCAGCCACAGGGGTGGGACCCCAGAGCAGCTCTGGACTCCGGTGGGCTCCTGTCTGTCTGAAATCATCCAGTGTCTCACCAAGGCATATTCCCTTTGGTAGTCTTTGTCCACATGAGTAGACACACTAACCTTGATTAGATTGGTTCTATGAGTTAAAAATAAATAGTTGAATTCAACCATAAACCATTATCAGAAAGGATCAAATTCAATTATGTTCTTCCTTAGATCTGTAAAACTCAGCCCCATTGTTTCACAGTGTCATGTACTACCATAGGCCAGATCTCCCCAATGACAATGCCATGCTTTCTTGTTTGGCCCTGGGTCTCCACACGGGTGGTGCAGAATGCTTCATGAATGCTATGGAGCTAATCAGAATTTTCATATGGGAACTGGCAAATAATAGAAGGGATTTTACAACTGAATAAAATGCAGAGTCTATAAATTTTACGGGGCTTGCATTTTGAATTACAATAGGAAGAATTTCTCAAAAAGGAGAAACTATCTCTCGGCTGACTTTGTCTCCTGTTTTTTTACAAGGTGATAAAAAGAAATTTCTGAGCATGTTTTGGCATAATTCACATTTTGCAGCCTAATTCTGTGCTTTCAAGGTCTATTGTGTTTCTAGAAGCAGCTTTTCCTTAGGGCCTCTCTACTGACTACCTTTTCTTCTTTAAAGTCCCTAGGAAGTTGGCAGCATCTTTTATGAAGGTCTGAGAACTTCATATGCTTCCCTAGCAAGGATGCTTGTTGGGACGTATGAAGGCAATCAAATATGAAGCTGATCTTTACCAACTCTTTCTCTGGAGACCCACCTACGATAGCCTTAGATTTAGAGAAGTCGCCCTCAAAAGAAAGCCTTTGAGGAGTTTCTTTTCCATGTTCAAATAAGTTGCCTGCAAAATAGGGAATTAATGTGATGATAGTTGGAAGCCTACGGTTAGCAGTCATATCCTGTGTCATTGCCAGTATTTGATGAGGGTGGAACAAACGAGCTAAATCTTTCCCTTTTGCCTTTGAGTTTGGTTTCTTTCTATCTGCTGCCATCAGTTAAATGAAATTACAATGAACCAGACCAGTAGCAAAGGCTCCCACACTTGTTCTCAGCTGAAAGCAGCACTGAGCCTAAGGACCACACCGTTTGCCTACATCTTTGTTTATAATACCAAACTCCCTCGGGTCAAGGCAGAATATTGCATGGTGCAAATGTAGGCATACAGTGTAATCTTCTTGATGCTTACTGCCAGTGTTAGCTGTTATGTTAGCACTTGTGTGAATCCCATTCACTTCATTTGGACTGAAGCTGGTGCTAAGTGCTAGCTCTGGTGGTAAACAGCCAGAGGATCACACAGTATACTTTTCCCATAAGAAAAGGGGATGGGCTCTTTTCTTTCAGCTTGTAGGTGTTGGTTATCTCTGCTCTACAAAGAAGGAACAGAAAATTCAATGCAGTAGATCTCTCTCTCTCTCTCTCTCATCATCATCATCATCATGTGTGTGTGTGTGTGTGTATATATATATATATATATATATATATATATATATATATATATATATATATATATATAAAACATTAATAATTTTATTTGTATAGCATCCCCCTGCCTACATGGCACTCAGAGCGCTTCACATTTTACATAAAAACACAATACAAACCATTTAAAAAACGTTTAAAACAAGTAATTTAAAAGAACGTTAAACAATTGTAAGATAGGGAAAGGAAAAATAGAGGCCAAAATACATTAAGGGGACCAGCAGTGGATCCTAAAATCACCTAGAAAATATTTTCAGGTGCTTTTTAAAGGTAAGAAGGGAGGGAGGAACTGGGAGGAACATCCGGGGGGGATGATTATTATATTATTTAGTTAGTTAGTTGGATCTTTCCTATAATTAAGAGATGCTGCAGCCATATACAACTATATTATAAAGCTGCGGCAGATGACCACGACCACGTTTTCAGGCTTTATCATTGAAGCTCAGACATAGTTTTTTTTTATAATGTGCTGTTTTTTTCTTCTTCTGATTTTGTGGGTGTGTTGGGAATAATTACAATGGGCTTTGTGCAAATTTTCTTCTTTGTTGGGTTCTTATTTTTGGAATTTTGTTTTGAAGATTTTGCTTTCATGTAAAATCCTGGCATCTTAACGTTTTATCAGAGCATGATATCTTCGACTGCACAGGCTTCAGAATTGACTTATATGTAGCCTGCTACTCTGGACAGTGCTTTTGGATGTTTGTCAGGGTCTGATGCTGGAGACTTTTTATTAAGGCTGGAAGTTTCTGAACACGCATGCATGCTCATTAGCTGCACACAGATGCATATCAACAGTTCCGTCCTGTCTGTTGTCATTATTCATCCTCTCTGATTGACTGTCAAGAGTTTACCTCACTGGATGTCACAATACTGAAACATTGGCTGGCCTGAGTCAGCAGCAGTACATGTAAGGAGGATTCTTTGATGGAAGAAGGAGCCTCCTCCCAGGGGTGGCTGGGAGGATCCTTCTGCAAGCTGATGACGGCTGGCGAAAAGAAAATGAATTCACGCTGGATCCTTGTCAAAAGTCTGTGCCTTTTCTTGTCCAGTTGGCAGGTACCAGATGTATTCCAGGCAGGGAGGTGGAGCGGGGACAGTGCACTAGCTACCTTAGACTCCAGAGGACCTTAGACATTACCTAAGACTCAACAGTGTCCTCACACCTCCCTCCAAGTGCGGGTGTGCTATTTCGAACAGTAACCTTGAATTATAAGAAAAGGCACAGACTTGGGCTGGGGGAGAAGGCTGGAGAGAAGGCACTGAACATAGATGGGACAGATTTTATTGGAGGCCGGGAACTTGTGGGGGGAATGTGTGGGATGCAAATGGGGGGAAGGTAGGGACTTCGCACAAAGTGTTGTGGAACCCACCATGGATCCTTTCTTGCTCCTCCGTCAGAAAGCTAGGGGGAAAGATGTATTCCAGGCATTTGGTGCAGCAGGGACAGTGCACAATCTGCTGGGAGGTTCCTCACATTTGCAAGCTGCTGATGGATGGCAGAGAGAGAATGAATCCATACTGGAACTTATACTCTGCACAAAACGCACCCAGAAGCCCCTCCAAAAACCTCCCATCCTCTACCTAGCGAAGTCCTGGGTGTGGGTGAAGTCGATGTCTTGGGTGCCACTGCCAGGGACTGGTGGGAGGAGGGAGCCAGAGGGTGTTTCACAGCAGATGGCTGCATCTTCCCGCTCAGTTTGAACTCCTTGCTCCAGCTCCCTGCACCAGCACCAGTGAATAAGACCGTGTAGGGTTAAGAGCTTAATTGCGTTCCACGGTGCCTTCCCAGTGTCTCGCCACTTGTACAAACTGTCTCCCTCCCTTCTCAGTTTTCCATGCCTGTGTCAAATACGTTTGGGTCCCGGCGCACAGTCTGTTTGCTGCTTCTAGTTCCCCAGAGGCAGCAGACTTCATTGTTGCTGTGGAGGACGAGGCTAGGGTACAGCAGATAAATTTGTGGGGGGGCTGAGTTTGCAGGCTGGGGGAACCCCAACCCACTGTGTTCTCTCCCCATTCCAGAGGTGCTGTAGCTAGAGGTGGGGGAATGACAGATGGGGAGATCCACCCATGCTCAAATCAGGAGGGGGCAAGGGTGTAGCTACCATAAGGGCAGTCGGAATATTTGTCCTGGGGCCCACGCGGGTTGGGATAACCATCCCTATAGTAGCTAAGCCACTGAGGTGTTGTTTTTTAAATCTGCTTTGGCCTTTTGGGCCCAGATCCATCAGTTGCCACGTGACCTGCCCCCTGGAAGCAGACTTGTGGGTGGCCTAAAGCCCCGCCCCCTGGTACTCGCGCCACGGCAGTCCCCATCTCCTGCTGCACAGTGCACGCGGGAAAACATGTGCAGGACTGTGCATGCACCAGCGTTTTTCATTGATGCAACTCTGCAGTGGCGGCAGAGGCACAGTAGCTGGAGTGGTGGGGAGCACGTGGTTCCAGCGCGATCCAGTGTTCTGAGGAGCAGAGCGCTCAGCGCACATAGCCAGCCTGCCCGGCACAGCAGTGCCTTAGCAGCGGGGGACGCAGCAAGCAACTCGAGGCCCCGGATGGAGGAGGCCCGTCCTGTGGCCTGGCGGGGGAAGGAGGGGCCCCCAGCCTTGCGCTGCAGCAGCTGAGCAGTGGGGGAGCGACTCACTCAAAGCTGTAGCGACGAGGCTGCTGAGCGGAACCAGCTGCAGCTGATGCGGGACTGAGCTGGGCACAAATGGCACGACCAAGGCAAGAGGAGTAGAGCTGGCGCGTGGGTGGAGAAGGAAGCCGCCTCCCCCAGCCAGCCGGGAGAAGTTGGCGCACCCCATTGCTGCTCCCTTCCTAGGAGGGGGGGGGCGGGGAATTCCTCTGCAGAGAGCAGAGGATTCGGAGCAGTTGGACTGGAGTGGTCAGCAGGTTCCTGCATGGCACTCTGCAGTCAGTCATGGCAGCAGCAGTGCTTAACAGAATGATTGGTGCAGTTGGGGGAACGGGGTCAGGGTGCGCGCGCAGGGGATTCCGTGGTGGCCAGTCGGCTGGCTGCCTGATTGCCTTGGAGGAATGGGGTTAGGTGGGTACTGAGGTGCCTGTATTTTTCTTGCTGGTGGCTCGGGGTGGGGCATCTCCCTCCCTCCAATCTCCCCAGGATGCAGAGTAGGAAACGAATGGAGTTGGTGACATGTGTGGAGAGTTGACTCTACTAGTCCAGTGGTTTCATTTCAAACTTTTTAAACCTCGCACACCCCCCCCCCGCAAGTGTGGTAGCTGAAGCCCCTCCCCATAACTGAATACATGCGCCTTCTTTCCTTCTCCCACTTCCACCCTCCTGTTGCCTCCCCTCTGACTCTCCCCTCCCCCCCCCCAATTATCCTTTGGAAATTTCCTGTACCTCGGAGTGGAGCTAGGTGTTTGCCAGCTGTGCCTTCTTTTCAACCCTCTCCTCCCACCAAAACCATTGTACTAGTCAATGGAACTTTAGGGCGCTTTTACACGTGACACAGAACAGATGTTGAGGGAATCAAACACACATTCAACACCCGACCTGTGTTACTTGTATACAATGTGACAAATTTTGACACCTATTTGAACACAGGATGAACCCGCTTTGTACTCACCAGTTGATGGCGGGTTCATTTCCTGTGTTCAGGGTGAACACCGGTATCGTTGCTCGTCTAAACATGACTGCAGTGTGTTGCAGCGTCATGTGACCAGAGTAAACAGTACCCAGAAGTGGTAAGAGCAAGCGTCGCTGGCGGTATTGACAGTCCTGCATCCTTAGTTCTGTCTCCATCTGCCAGTGCAAAGAGACAGCGCAGGCAGGCAGAGGGAGACAGCACTAAGGTAATCCGCTTAAACACAGGACAGGACACAATGGAAGGAAAGGTGTTCAAAGGGTGTTGAAGATCACACCCTGTACATGTAAAGGGTGTTGACCCAGTGTTCATAAACCCCCCTTTAAACACCCATTCTGTGTTGTGTGTAAAAGCACCCTAAGGTTTTGGGTGTTTACAAACAAAAAAGCTCTGGATCCTGTGCCCAGTGATGTAATTATAGAAACTCTCTCATTGATTTTAATAGTGTAGGATTAGCACCTACTGCTGCAATCTTGAAACCACTTACTGGCTGCCATTCACCATCTGAAGTCAATAATGAAGCAGTTCCAGTTTGAGGATAGTGGCCTCCAACTATGAGAGCTGGCTTGGAAAATACCTTTTTTCTTGGGAAACTTAAAAAACTTCTTGGTGGGGGGGAAAATAAGAAATCTGATAAATTACTGGTAAGATATTTCTTGCTTTGGGGAAAAATCAACTATTCTACTAAATAAGAATGAGTTTTGAGTCGTGGATTTTCTAATGATAACAGTTTCACTGGGGAATTTTCCTGGTTCTTCGCAAACATTTTAATTTTGGTGAGATTCAGTTTCTCAGAATATTTCAAGAAAAAAGATCTAAAGCAGAGGTTCCCAAACTGTGGGTCAGGAGGCCCCAGGAAGGATCCTTCCTGGGGCCTCCTGACCCACAGTTTATCTTAACTGATACTTTATGTACTTTGTGTTTCTTTGTGGTTGTCTGGGGTTACACAATTATATTTACACCTCAAAATGGGGTTACACAGACAAAACCATACGGAACCACAGCTTATGAAGTGTGCTACAGAACCACAGTTTACGAGGTATTTAAATAAATAAATAAATAAATAAATACTTTATTTAATAAATACGTTAGTTGACAGTTTTATGCAATAAGGACACTGAGGGGGGAGGAGGGAGTGGGACAGGGCAGAGGATGGTGACTGGCAATTGGGAGGGCAAGTCCATTTCTTGTCCCTGGGCCCATTTCAACCAAGCTATGCCCCTGGAGTGGGGGAAGTCTATGGGTGCTCAAATGGTGGCGGTGGTGGTGGTGGTGAAGTCTATGGATGTCACAATACTGAAAGGACTGGCTGGCCTGACCCAGTTTCAGTACATGTCACAGCTCGTCTCCCTGCTTCTCTGCCCGAGAAATCAGGCTGCACTGTCCATTGAGAAAAACTGGGAAGGGAGGGAGAGACTGCGTAGAAGTGGCAGGACACTGGGGGAGCTACTGTGGAACCCAATTGGTGATCCTCTCCACTCTCACTTTGTTGCCTAGTATGTTCTCCGACGTGCAGCAAATTTAACATTGCAGGTCGTGACGTGAAGCACCCTACTACCCCATGGCAAAGGCACCAATTTATCCGCTGTACCCTAGCCCCCTCGCCCACAGCAACAATGAAGTCTGCTGCCTCTGGGGAACTGGAAGAGGCAAACAAACTGTGCAGCGGGACCCGAAGGTATTTGACACAGGCATGGAAAACTGAGAAGGGAGGGAGACGGCAACCCGTACAAGTGACGAGACACTGGGAAGGCACAGTGGAATGCAATTAGGTACCAAAAAGAAGATCATGCTTGATTTGGTCTTGTGTTGTTGGAGAATTTTTTTATTAAGTTTTTAAAAAACTGTACCCTCACAGTAGGGACAGTGGCTGTATGTACTCAGGCACGAAGGAACACACAGGGGCACCACTAAAGAAAACCTCCCTGCAGCAAGCAGTCATGATTAGTTTCTATTTTCTCTTGATCTTTCTTGGGCAGAAAGAGAATAGGAAATGCTAGTACTACAAGTTCAAATATCAAAGGTCGGCATGAGTTCAACCTGCTATTCTACTGCAGAGTGTTATATGGTTATTGGAAAATAATAAGAAATCCTGGGAATAACGGGGGTAAAGCCATTTAGTCACGTATACTTGGTCTTTTTTAATACATGGTTTCCCTCAAGGAGACATCATTTTGTTTCTAGAATGAGTCCGGTGGGTCTACCTCAGTAACTATGATTAGTGTGGCATCACACACATTTATTAATCTTCTGGACAGAGTGTTTTATAAGCTTTCCCACAGCGCGAGATTTTAGGGTTGGTTTGTTTGTTTGCTTGAATTTATAGTTTTTAGTCTTCATTTGCTCTGGCCCTTACCTTCATGGCAAATCAGAATATATTGGATCCCTGAAAACGCTCCCCTGGAGTTTGCTGTGCAGCCTGCTGCTGGGAGTGGCTGCAGAGACCAGAGGTCAGCCCCTATCTTGTAAGGCCATAGAATAGAGAACCTTTTCCTTCCCACAGGCTGCTTTGTAGAGATGGACGAATGTGGTTCGGAATTTGGACCGAACTCGACCAATTCGGTCGACTGAACCGAACTTCCGAACCGAACTCGATTTTTGAACCGAACGGAACTGAATCTCCGAACTCGGTTCTGTTTGCCCATCCGTACTGCTTTGAAAATTAGTACAAGTTAGGGCTGAAATGAGATTTCGTCCTTGTTGAAAATCTTGTTGAGAATAGACTTCTCGACAAAATTTTCTCATCTCGAGATTTTCACAAGAGTCTTGCAAGATTCTCGCGAGAAAGTCTAGATTATCGCAAGATTCTCAAGAACCTTAAAATAACAAAAAAATGGTCTGCGCATGCGCAAAAATGACCACCACAGTCATTCTGCGCATGTGCTGGCTTTTTGCGCACGTGCAAATAATTTAAAGGGAAATCCTGAGATTCTTAATTTTCTCGTGAGAATTTTAAATTTCTTGCGTGATCTTGCCAGTGCTGCGAGATTCTCGCAAGATTCTCATGTGAATTGATTTTATTCTTGTTTCAGCACTAGTACAAGTGCCACAGGCCACACTGGAGTTGCATGCGGAGATGCTTATGGCATGTGTTCAGGATGGGGAAGGAAGGGGAGGATTCAGACCGTGGTTCAGTGCCATGAATTCATTTCTGTTCCTGAGTACATGCCCTCATTTCTCCTCACTTCCTCTGATCTCACTCCTTTGGAGTTGAGAATTGGTACTGGACAATGGGCCAGATTCAGGAATTAGAAGGGGCCAAATAAAAAATCAATCAATCTGTGGGCTATATTTGGCTTATTGGAATGAATCTGATTTGGTTCAGGAGCCCTCCTGACCCAAGCCCTTCAGACTTGGGCTGGGTCAGGCTTCCTGTGTATAAGGTGCCCCTCCCCCATGGAGTGCTGTGACATATATGGCACTCAGTGGGGGTAGGGGCATGTCAGGAAAAGGGCAAGGGTGGGAGCAGTTTAGCCTGTTACAGATTGTGCTGTAGTACAGAAGAGCAGAACTGCATTGGGATGACTGGGTTTGGGTCAGGACAAAGTTGGGGTCTGTTCTGATGTAGTCACGCTCCATTCAGGCTTGATTTGGTGTCAATGTAGGACTCTGGCCATGGTCATGAGTTCCCCACCACTGTTCTAACTCATGATAGAAGGGGCTCTGTATAGCAGAAAACAAGCTGGTGGTGGTGCCAATGACAGGTTCTGACTGCTGTTCTGTATTGCTGAAATAAAAATAGTTTTGTTGTTAAGCACAACTTTTACGTCTTGATAAGCTCGCCATGTCTTGATAAGCAGAACAGCACAAAGTGAGGGTCACAATTAACTTTGCTCCAAAGGTGTATCTCTGTATATTCAAAAATGAGAAACCTAGACTTAAGAGCGTGGATGTGGTTATACAGGAGATGCTTCTGGCATGTCTGGATCTAGGAATCCATGCACTTCAAGGATGTTAATTAGACTGTGTTGCTTTAATTAAGGTGGTATTGCTGGACTGACAAAGTGCTGAAAAGTTGAGAAGCCTGCTGTCCTGGTCTAACATGCATCCTGAAATCTGTCTGGAATCTCTGCTGGTGGGAATTATTTCAGTAAAATAAAATCTGAAAATCCGCACACAGTGCAATGTGTGTTTGTCTGTATCTGCCCTGTCAACTGTAACTGTGCAAAGTACTAAGGATCAAGGACTGCCAGATCTTCCATTTCCCAGCCTCTATCTCTTTACCAGATTCTAAAAAGAAATGGTTTTTGAAGTTAAAAATACCCTATTGTAGACCATGACATTTCCTGTTAAAGGGAAGTAAAGATTAGTTTCTTTCTACCGTGTGTTTTCTTTAAAAATTAGGTGTGGTTTGAAATGAACAGACATAACAGCAGTCTAATGCCTTTATTTGAGAAGGCAGCATTAGAACAGTTACACCTGTTTAACTAAATCGATTGTGACCCTCTAATGAAGAATGCATAACCAGCTAAAAGCTGTTAACTCATATTGGTAAAGGACTGAATTAAGCTAACCCAATTTGAACAAAAGATTAAACCGGCTGAACTGCATCTGTATTGGGAGCATTAATTGGTTTAGCAAGATTGATTTAATTAAATTGGTGCAACTTCTCAAATGTACACCAAGCCATAGTATGGTGCTATAGCAAATGTGGTGACATTGAATCTGCCCCTTTTTGATCATATGGGACACACAAACAAGGGGCCAAGTTTGGAATTAATTTCATAGTTGCCTGTAAAATATTATTTGCATACCAAAACAGCTTCATTTTCATTTTGAGTGTGAACTGCAGAACACGAACCCTGTTTCCATTTTGTAATGTTGTACTAAATAAAATTGAACCAAAATCCTGAAGACAAACCTTTCAGCTCAAAGGATCCTCTGCACTGTGCATTGCTGAGCGAGAGAACAGAGAAAAATAGAATTCAGAGTACGGAAGGGGACACAATAATGTTTATCATCCAAACAGGCATTTTTAATTTTATATCCTGGGTGGGGAGCCTTTTCCGTTCTGTGGGAAGTTTGGAAGCGACTAGCACATTGTTGGTGCTATACAAATATTTAATAATAAAATCAATACAAGCTCCATGGACCACATAGGAATAGGATGTGGTTGGGTTTTTTAGGGTTGTTGTGAAGCCCTGCTGGGGCTACCGCCTCTCAGGGTGTGTCCTGGGCGAGGCTGGGTCAGGTTTACTCTGGAAGGGCAGTGTGGCCCCCATCAATCAGGGTGCAGGGACGAACACCAGTCCCTTGGCGGGGGCGGTCCTATTTCCCTCCCCTGGGCAATGCTCAGAAATCTCTTGTCTAGGGCTGGGGTCCTTGGCTGGGAATCCTCTCCCAGCCTGAAGTCTCTTCTTAGGTGCTCCTACTCCCCATCTGGGGGTTTGGTTGGCTTGGCTCTGGGCGTCTGGCTTCCTTCTCTAGCGGCCAGACTGCTTGCTGTGGCCGAAAGCTCAGTGAGGGCGGAGCGGACGGGATTGCTCCCACAGCCTTCCATCTCCCCTGTGCTCGGCCTGGCTATGCTGATGGTGGGGCTTTTTGAAGTACGTGCTGCAGGAGGCTCCACTGCCTGTGGCCTCGGGCCTCCCCGGCCGAGGGGTATTCAGGTGCAGCCTAATGACCTCATCAGGAAGCACCCTGTGTGTGTGCCGGGCGGCGGGGGTTACTCCTGGTGGTGCGGGGCTGAAACATCGGTGGGAGGCAGGGCTGCTGGGGTTAGGGTTGGCCTGGGTGAGTCGTCACATACCCCCATTGTTGAGTTTGCACCCATTGGGTCATGGTCAAAAGAGTTGTCATCTCCCTGCCGAGAAAAAAAATCAGCGTTGGCGTGTCGTTTGCCAGATCAGTATTGTACATCAGAGCTATATGGTTGCAGGGCCAATAACTAACTCATTATCCTAGGGTTCTTTTCTTTCATAATATGGAGACATCAAAGAGGGGCATGATCTGTAGTTAAAGTAAACTGTCTTCCTTCTAGGCAGTACCTGAGGGATGTGATCGTCCATCGTATAGAGAATGCTTCTTTCTCTACTGTGGCATATCTCCTTTCTCTTGGTGATAGTTTGCGGCTTATGTAGGGTATAGGGTGTTCGTCTTCATTTATTATCTGCGATAATACAGCTCAGAGGCCCACATTGGATGCATCGGTTTGGACCACAAAAGGACGCGAGAAGTCAGTGGTATATAGAACCAGTGTCATGCAAAGTTTTTCTTTTAATAATTGGAAGGCCTGCTCACAGTTGTGGTTCCATCGTACTACCAGAGGTTGTCTTTTCTGTGTTAAATCCATCAAGGGTGATGCGATCATCACAAAATGTGGCACATAGCGCCGGTAATAACCAGTTAAACCCGAGAATTGCTGGAGCTTTTGTTTAATGTGTGGCTGGGGGCTATCTCGGAGAGCCTGCACCTTATCTAGGATGAGGCATATTTGTCCCCTGCCCACCCTAAAGCTTAAATACTGCACCTCCCTTAAGCCTATGAGACACTTTGTGGGGTTGGCTGTTACTCCAGCTTTTGGCAATCTGTCTGCAGCCAGGGTAAGATGCTGAAACTGGTCGTTCCAGGATTTGCTAAATATAACTATGTCATCTATAAAGGCGGCTGCGTACTGCTTATGTGGGGCTAAGTTGTTGGAACGTAGCTGTAGCTCCGTGGAGTCCAAATGGCATTCAGGTGAAGTGGAACAACCCCACTGGCATAGAAGGCTGCTTTTTTCCTGGTCCTCTTGGGCCAGGGGAATTTGCCAATACCCTTTCATAAGATGCAGGATAAATATATACGTGGCCTCCCCTAATTGTTCCAACATGGTATTGACCATTGGCACAGAGTGGGCGTGGAACTTGGAAATTGAGTTAACCTTTAAAAGTCGATGCAGAAACACATAAAGCCGTCCGGTTTACTCACAAGTATGGGTTGACTCTGCCAGGGACTATGAGACTCTGCAATTATACCTAGTTCCAGCATTTTGTGGACTTCTTTTGTAATGATGCCCCACCTATGCTGAGGCACCGGCTGGGGCAGCTTTCATATGACCTTACCGGGTAATGTTTCAATGTGATGCATGGCCAGGGTCGTGCAGCCCATTCATAAGGAGAAGACATGAGGAAATAGTTAGATTATTAACAGCACTTCTTCCTCTTGATGAGGCAACAATTTGTTTCCCAAAGGTGGAGTTTCTGGCTTCGGGACCTCTGTGGCTATAGGGCCCCACTCTGTGTGATCTGGAGTGGTTAAAATCCATAGGGCTTCACGTTCCTTCCACTCCTTTAGGAGGTTCACATGGTAGGTTCGGAATTCATTTTTATGGCCTGGCATATGGATTTTGTAGTCAGTGGGTCCCATGCATTGAACTACTTAGAAGTGCCCCTGCCTTTGAGTGAGCAACTTGGATGATGTGGTAGGGAGCAGTGCTAGGACTCAGTGTTGAGGCTGAAAGCATCACTGACGAGCCCATCGGTCATACACTGCTTCTGGTCTTGTTGCGTCTGTTACACCGGTTCTTGTGGAAATGAGCCTACTCGTCCCAAATGCTCTCACAGCTTAAGCATGTACTGTACAACTCCTGCTGGTTGTTTCACGGCTTCCCCCCATTCTGTGTGAAGAAGGTCAAGGATGCCTTGCGGTTGCCTACCATATAGCAACTCGAATGGAGAAAACCCTAATGAGGCTTGGGGCACCTCTCTATAGGCAAATAAAAAGGCAGGGAGTAGAACATGCCACTGGCGGTTTCGCTCTGTATGAATTTCCTCAACGTATTTTTCAAGGTCTGGTTAAACCGTTCCACCAAGCCATAAGTTTGCGGATGATATACAGATGTTTGTAGAGTGTGAAACTTTTAACAGGGTGCAGAACGATTTCATGACTCTACCAGTTAAATCTGATCTGTCAAGATAGCTTTGGGAAAGCCCACCCGGGCAACAATGGTTAAACATTTCTTGGCTAATACTGGGGCCTTTGTGGAGCATAAGGGGATGGCCTCGGGGTAATGTGTGGCCTAATCCACAATCACCATTATGTTTGTATACTGTGCCGCTGATTTTTCCAATGGGCCCACAAGGTCTAAACCTATCCAGGGTACCCCCGCTATGGGCAGAGGAACTAGAGGGGCTGGGGGTCCTGTTTGAGGGTTGGTTAGTTGGCACTCGGGGCAAGACCTGGAGTACCATTGGACGTTAGCCCTCACTGCGGACCAGTAGAACTGTTGTACTACCCTATCCCAAGTTTTCTTTTCCCATAGGTTCCCCATGCAGGGGACCACGTGGGCCAGCCTTAGCACTTCCTTTCATACCCCTAAAGGAACCACCAATTGAGTCCAGTCTACCCCGGTGGGTCCCATCTTTGCTAGCCTATACAAACGGTCCCCCTCTAATTCAAAATGCGAATATGTCGAGGGCACTTGGGTTTGAACCGGGGTTCCATCTGTTACCGCTATGCTTTGGTAAGCATGTTTCAGAGATGGATCTTCCCTTTGTTCCCTGACGATGTCAAAACCGCTTACCCCTACGGCAGCGCCTTCTTGTTTGGCATCTGGCTCTCTCTTTTCTCCAATAGCATTGAGAGGGGTTAACATCATCGGTAGGTTTGGTCAGTCCCATCCTATTAGGATAGGGAAGTCTAGGTTTGGTACGACTCCTACTTTTATCGGGGCTGTTTTCCCTGCTGTTGTGATCTCCACAGTGCTTGTGGGGTACGGCTTCACATCACTATGGATGCATTGAATAGAGATCCAAGGTTGGGAGGAAGGCCACATCTCAAACGAACGTCTGACTGTAGCCTGTATTCAGTAGGGCTGTATACTGTCTGCTGGAGATCCACGCTGGGGCAGTGGATTTGGCAGATGGCCCCAGAGAGGTGGAATCAGTCCTGAGCCAGGCATCAGCGAGGGTAAAATCCATCAGGGGGCACTCTTTCTGCCAGTGCCCTTCCTCCCCACACGTAAAACATGTCATGCATAATGATGGGGGTTTGGAGTCCCCAGTGGGGTTGGGGGGGGATCCAGTCCCCAGGGCTAGGGTACTCTCTCTGACTCTGGTTTGACTTGCCAGTCGACTGTTCTGGCCCCATAATCCTTGAGGAGTCCATATGGGGCCTTCCCACCATCCTGTCCCCAAACCTGGATCACGAGGCATTAGCCCTCTCCTCTGTGAGGCATCTCCTGGTCGGCCTCATTGTGGATTCCCTCCTCAACCCAGGGAACAACGTCTCACATGCTTCTGGGGTGGGCATATCGGTTTGCCTGGAAATTTGGCTGTGTACTTGGCAGCTACGAAGTTCTCCATACTTTGGACGGCCTCTTCTAGGGCAGGGGGGTTATTCCAGCATACCCAGGTATGGCTTGCTGGAGGTAGGATATGGATGAACTGCTCCACCAGCAGGAGCTCCATAAATTCCTCTGGACTTCTCTCGTTTGGTTTCAACTCCCAAGTACAGTTCCATCTCAAATGCTGGGCCACTTCTCGGGGATGGGTGCCCTTTTGGAATCTCTGTTCGCGAAACTGCCTCCAATAGGTTTTCTTGGTTATTGACAACCCCTTCAATATGGCCTTCTTTATTGTATTGAAATTGAAGGCCTCCATAGGGTGTAAAGCAGGAGCCAAGAGGGTTGACAGTTCTGACACGAGTCTGGTTTGTGCCTGAGACTGAGCCACTGCCAATCCTTGGACCAACTGAACAGTTTGTGTCTGCTGCTGGGTGACCAAGTCCCTTATTAGGGAGCCGAGTTCAGACAGTCAGGTCGTTGGATGATCAGTGGAGTGTGAACCCCCCCTGCTTGGAACTAGGACGGAGTGTCTGGGGTTTGGTGCTGCATTTGTCCTGCAGCAGCTGGGCGGTGCTCGGGCGGGAGCCAAGCCCCGAGCCCCGGGCTGTAACTGACCAGGTGGTGCTTATTGAAGGGAGCCTTATATCTAGCGGGCAAGAGCACGCCTGCGCTGCAGGGCCAAGTTTGGACAGTCGGGTCATTGGATGATCGGTGGAGTGTGAACCCCCCCTGCTTGGAACTAGGATGGAGTGTCTGGGGTTTGGTGCCCATAAGAGGCGGCGCATTTGTCCTGCAGCAGCTGGGCTGTGCTCGTGCGGGAGCCGAGCCCTGAGTCCCAGGCTGTAACTGACCAGGTGGTGCTTATTGAAGGGAACCCTATAACTAGTGAGCCAGAGCACGCCTGTGCCAATGGCCTTAGGCGCCGGCTGGGTGCAGGGTCTTGTTGACTGTGTGATAAAAGTGCTTGGATATTAAGGGATGGGCTTAGCGTCGAAGTTGTTTGTTTTCCTTTATAATGGCGGTGAGGGGTACTCGCTGTAAAAGGGAGAGGTCCACTATGATTGGGTTTCACCCTCCAGAGAAACAAAGGATGATTGATGCCTTCCTGGTTTCTAAGCATTCTAGCCCGGAAGCTCCTTTATCAGAGGTGGCAACCTCCAATTGGTTTTTCCCCTTAGATCTGGAAGGGATAGATGTTACCCCCAAAATATTGGGGCATGTAGAAGTGGGTCTGGAGGGAAAAAACCAGGGAGGATTGGTTACCTCTTCTTTAATGCAAGGTATTCCTACTCAGAAGGGAGATGAAAAGATGCTGAAAACTGGAAAAAATGATATGGACAGTGTTTCTTCTTCGGAGGCTCTCTTAGCAGAACATGTCCAACTCACGGCGTATATTGTAAGATCTATGTTTCAGCAATTGAACGTTTTAACAATGAATGTTGAAAATCTTATGGGTATGGCTAAAGAGGGTATGTTACCTATTAGTCACCCAGAACCTGTAGCGAAGGAGAGTAAAGTGCAAGGGGTGTCCCCGGACCAGTTACAAAACTGGCCTATAAGTTTCTGTGTGCTGGGGTCTCAGACCCTGGAGGGAAGGGGTAAAAGTCATGGATCGTTTCAATTATCTTTTGATAAAATTATGGTTACAGCTTTGCCCCTAACAGGGAATTCCCCTCCAGCATGGGATACACCTATGGATGTTGCTGAACATTTTAGATTCTTGTTAAAAATTCCCATAACAAGGAAAGATATTAGGTCAGTGGCCCATGTTGTGTTCAGGAAAGGTAGAAGTACAGTGTTAATCCATTTTAATTCAGAGGTATGGGTCAAGGCTATTTTGGATAAACATATATTTCTTCAGAGAAGTAAAATATTTGTATCACAGATTTATAGGGAGGAGAGGTCTGATACAGGAAGTCAAAATCTTGGGCAGCTGGCTATGGTAAAGAGAAGTTTTCCCCCCTCTAGTAGGCAGGTATCATCTGCTCCATCTTTCACAGACAAATCTTGGGAAATTAAGAGGACTGGTGAGAGGAGGGGTGATGCTTCAGATACTGCCCAGAGTAATCAGACAGTTTTAGAGCAGCCGGAGACTAATTTATCTCCTAGCCATATGATGTTTGGGCAGCAAGTAAGAACAAGGAAGATGTTTCCTCCAGAGGCCCCCTCTCCAACGGTCGAGTAGTCTGCTTTCTCCTTTTCATTTGAGAGATCACAATTATTAAGGTGCGATAATTTCATTCTTAATAACAGCACCCCGAAGCATAAAGCTGCTCAGTTGCTAAGTGTAGTAGATTCAGTTTGTGAGGTTATTATTTCTCCCCCAGTCGAGCAAACCCCAGAGGGTGCTTGCGGTCTTTATCAGGAGCCAGTTCAGGTTCTGCCTGATGGCTCTTCCCAGGGTTTCTGACATTCTGAGCAGGTTTTTTCTACTTCAGTGCCTCTGGTGTTAGTTGATGATAAGATTTCCTTAGTCAGAGTTTTGGTATGGAATATTGCAGGGTGGAGGGGGAAAGTCAAAGATCAGGATTTTATAGATTTTTTTATGGGATTTCGATCTATTGTGCCTGCAGGAGCCCTGGGTGGATGACCCGGAGCAAATAGAACTTGAGGGTTTTTTCAAATGGGTATTTCCAGCTAGACCTGCAAATGGCAGGAAGGGAAGACTCTCCGGTGGATTGGTTATTTTTCTAAGGATAGATTTGGGACTAGAAGTTCTGGTAGTTCAGGATGAGGAGGCCCCGATTCAGGTTCTAAGGGTTAAATTTGCTGATTTTTGCTGGATACAGATTTACAATGTTTATTTTCCTCCGGGTTCCAATGGCACCCTGTTGTGGGCGATTTTTCTGGACCTTTTCCCCCGCAATATTGAAAGGTATCTGCATGATCATTTGATGATCCTGGATGATTTAAATGTGAGAGTAGAGCATAGTAGTGAACAGATTATGAATGCCTTGAAACTACGTAATATGTGTGATGATTTCCAGGATTGAAATGGGGCGAGGGTTTCAAAGGATGCAATTGTTAATAAGAATGGGAAACAGTTATATAGATTTGTGTTGGAGCATTCATTGTATATTTTAAATGGCAATGCCCCTGGTGACCCATTTGGGGCCTATACTTTTTTCAGTGCCAGGGGTTTGAGTGTAATTGATTACGGGTTAATTTCCCCTTCCCTGTTGCAAAACGTGAGCTCATTTGAGATTGCCAGTAATATTGAGAGTGATCATTTCCCCATGATCATTTGTCTGGATCATCTTTTGGTGGCACGACCTAGTGGATCCACTTTGATTTTGGAGGGGGAGGTAGTTCAGAGTGGTATGCGCAGATTAAGGTGGGAGCCAGAGATTGATAAGTTGTTAAAAACTAATTTAGAATCTTTGGCTTTGAGGACTCTTAGAGACATGTTATGTTCAACAAGTGATATAGCTCATGCTCTTGAACTTCTGAATACCATATTTTACAATTTATTGCCTTATCTAACTAAGTCAGCAAATTCCCCTAGTAAGAATTCTTTTTTGGGATGGTGGGATTTGAATTGGAGGAGGAGGAAGAAGGATCTTAGGAAGGCGGCTAGAAGATTGAAAGAAACTAATTCGGAAGAAAGGATAGTAGCCTATAGAAACCTGCGAGCAGATTATAAAATCTTTATTCTTAAGAAAAGGATAGATTATGCATACGGATATTGGGATAAATTACTGGATGTCTTGGAGAGAAATGATAATGGTCTGTTTTGGAAATGAATTAACAGTGCATTTCATAATGGATCTAGGATAATTGAGCCTCAGATACAGCCACCAGTGTGGGTTCGGCATTTTGGCGATATTTTTATCAGGTTAGACGGGAATTGTCTATTGCTGCCTCTCCTTTGATGCCTATGTGGGAGAAGGTGACTGCAGTAGAGGTAGAAGAGGCCATTTTTCTTCTAAAAAATGGGAAAGCTGCAGGAGGACATTTTTTGCCCCCGGAAATTTTCAAACTAAATTGTGGGTGGTGGTGTGAGGCACTCGCCAATTTATTTACCTGGATAAACGAATCTGGAACTATTCCTGATTATTGGAGGGCGAGTATAGTGGTGCCTATTTTTAAAAAAGGCAATAGGGATATTCCTANTCTTTTGATAAAATTATGGTTACAGCTTTGCCCCTAACAGGGAATTCCCCTCCAGCATGGGATACACCTATGGATGTTGCTGAACATTTTAGATTCTTGTTAAAAATTCCCATAACAAGGAAAGATATTAGGTCAGTGGCCCATGTTGTGTTCAGGAAAGGTAGAAGTACAGTGTTAATCCATTTTAATTCAGAGGTATGGGTCAAGGCTATTTTGGATAAACATATATTTCTTCAGAGAAGTAAAAAATTTGTATCACAGATTTATAGGGAGGAGAGGTCTGATACAGGAAGTCAAAATCTTGGGCAGCTGGCTATGGTAAAGAGAAGTTTTCCCCCCTCTAGTAGGCAGGTATCATCTGCTCCATCTTTCACAGACAAATCTTGGGAAATTAAGAGGACTGGTGAGAGGAGGGGTGATGCTTCAGATACTGCCCAGAGTAATCAGACAGTTTTAGAGCAGCCGGAGACTAATTTATCTCCTAGCCATATGATGTTTGGGCAGCAAGTAAGAACAAGGAAGATGTTTCCTCCAGAGGCCCCCTCTCCAACGGTCGAGTAGTCTGCTTTCTCCTTTTCATTTGAGAGATCACAATTATTAAGGTGCGATAATTTCATTCTTAATAACAGCACCCCGAAGCATAAAGCTGCTCAGTTGCTAAGTGTAGTAGATTCAGTTTGTGAGGTTATTATTTCTCCCCCAGTCGAGCAAACCCCAGAGGGTGCTTGCGGTCTTTATCAGGAGCCAGTTCAGGTTCTGCCTGATGGCTCTTCCCAGGGTTTCTGACATTCTGAGCAGGTTTTTTCTACTTCAGTGCCTCTGGTGTTAGTTGATGATAAGATTTCCTTAGTCAGAGTTTTGGTATGGAATATTGCAGGGTGGAGGGGGAAAGTCAAAGATCAGGATTTTATAGATTTTTTTATGGGATTTCGATCTATTGTGCCTGCAGGAGCCCTGGGTGGATGACCCGGAGCAAATAGAACTTGAGGGTTTTTTCAAATGGGTATTTCCAGCTAGACCTGCAAATGGCAGGAAGGGAAGACTCTCCGGTGGATTGGTTATTTTTCTAAGGATAGATTTGGGACTAGAAGTTCTGGTAGTTCAGGATGAGGAGGCCCCGATTCAGGTTCTAAGGGTTAAATTTGCTGATTTTTGCTGGATACAGATTTACAATGTTTATTTTCCTCCGGGTTCCAATGGCACCCTGTTGTGGGCGATTTTTCTGGACCTTTTCCCCCGCAATATTGAAAGGTATCTGCATGATCATTTGATGATCCTGGATGATTTAAATGTGAGAGTAGAGCATAGTAGTGAACAGATTATGAAAGCCTTGAAACTACGTAATATGTGTGATGATTTCCAGGATTGAAATGGGGCGAGGGTTTCAAAGGATGCAATTGTTAATAAGAATGGGAAACAGTTATATAGATTTGTGTTGGAGCATTCATTGTATATTTTAAATGGCAATGCCCCTGGTGACCCATTTGGGGCCTATACTTTTTTCAGTGCCAGGGGTTTGAGTGTAATTGATTACGGGTTAATTTCCCCTTCCCTGTTGCAAAACGTGAGCTCATTTGAGATTGCCAGTAATATTGAGAGTGATCATTTCCCCATGATAATTTGTCTGGATCATCTTTTGGTGGCACGACCTAGTGGATCCACTTTGATTTTAGAGGGGGAGGTAGTTCAGAGTGATATGCGCAGATTAAGGTGGGAGCCAGAGATTGATAAGTTGTTAAAAACTAATTTAGAATCTTTGGCTTTGAGGACTCTTAGAGACATGTTATGTTCAACAAGTGATATAGCTCATGCTCTTGAACTTCTGAATACCATATTTTACAATTTATTGCCTTATCTAACTAAGTCAGCAAATTCCCCTAGTAAGAATTCTTTTTTGGGATGGTGGGATTTGAATTGGAGGAGGAGGAAGAAGGATCTTAGGAAGGCGGCTAGAAGATTGAAAGAAACTAATTCGGAAGAAAGGATAGTAGCCTATAGAAACCTGCGAGCAGATTATAAAATCTTTATTCTTAAGAAAAGGATAGATTATGCATACGGATATTGGGATAAATTACTGGATGTCTTGGAGAGAAATGATAATGGTCTGTTTTGGAAATGAATTAACAGTGCATTTCATAATGGATCTAGGATAATTGAGCCTCAGATACAGCCACCAGTGTGGGTTCGGCATTTTGGCGATATTTTTATCAGGTTAGACGGGAATTGTCTATTGCTGCCTCTCCTTTGATGCCTATGTGGGAGAAGGTGACTGCAGTAGAGGTAGAAGAGGCCATTTTTCTTCTAAAAAATGGGAAAGCTGCAGGAGGACATTTTTTGCCCCCGGAAATTTTCAAACTAAATTGTGGGTGGTGGTGTGAGGCACTCGCCAATTTATTTACCTGGATAAACGAATCTGGAACTATTCCTGATTATTGGAGGGCGAGTATAGTGGTGCCTATTTTTAAAAAAGGCAATAGGGATATTCCTANAAATCTTATGGGTATGGCTAAAGAGGGTATGTTACCTATTAGTCACCCAGAACCTGTAGCGAAGGAGAGTAAAGTGCAAGGGGTGTCCCCGGACCAGTTACAAAACTGGCCTATAAGTTTCTGTGTGCTGGGGTCTCAGACCCTGGAGGGAAGGGGTAAAAGTCATGGATCGTTTCAATTATCTTTTGATAAAATTATGGTTACAGCTTTGCCCCTAACAGGGAATTCCCCTCCAGCATGGGATACACCTATGGATGTTGCTGAACATTTTAGATTCTTGTTAAAAATTCCCATAACAAGGAAAGATATTAGGTCAGTGGCCCATGTTGTGTTCAGGAAAGGTAGAAGTACAGTGTTAATCCATTTTAATTCAGAGGTATGGGTCAAGGCTATTTTGGATAAACATATATTTCTTCAGAGAAGTAAAATATTTGTATCACAGATTTATAGGGAGGAGAGGTCTGATACAGGAAGTCAAAATCTTGGGCAGCTGGCTATGGTAAAGAGAAGTTTTCCCCCCTCTAGTAGGCAGGTATCATCTGCTCCATCTTTCACAGACAAATCTTGGGAAATTAAGAGGACTGGTGAGAGGAGGGGTGATGCTTCAGATACTGCCCAGAGTAATCAGACAGTTTTAGAGCAGCCGGAGACTAATTTATCTCCTAGCCATATGATGTTTGGGCAGCAAGTAAGAACAAGGAAGATGTTTCCTCCAGAGGCCCCCTCTCCAACGGTCGAGTAGTCTGCTTTCTCCTTTTCATTTGAGAGATCACAATTATTAAGGTGCGATAATTTCATTCTTAATAACAGCACCCCGAAGCATAAAGCTGCTCAGTTGCTAAGTGTAGTAGATTCAGTTTGTGAGGTTATTATTTCTCCCCCAGTCGAGCAAACCCCAGAGGGTGCTTGCGGTCTTTATCAGGAGCCAGTTCAGGTTCTGCCTGATGGCTCTTCCCAGGGTTTCTGACATTCTGAGCAGGTTTTTTCTACTTCAGTGCCTCTGGTGTTAGTTGATGATAAGATTTCCTTAGTCAGAGTTTTGGTATGGAATATTGCAGGGTGGAGGGGGAAAGTCAAAGATCAGGATTTTATAGATTTTTTTATGGGATTTCGATCTATTGTGCCTGCAGGAGCCCTGGGTGGATGACCCGGAGCAAATAGAACTTGAGGGTTTTTTCAAATGGGTATTTCCAGCTAGACCTGCAAATGGCAGGAAGGGAAGACTCTCCGGTGGATTGGTTATTTTTCTAAGGATAGATTTGGGACTAGAAGTTCTGGTAGTTCAGGATGAGGAGGCCCCGATTCAGGTTCTAAGGGTTAAATTTGCTGATTTTTGCTGGATACAGATTTACAATGTTTATTTTCCTCCGGGTTCCAATGGCACCCTGTTGTGGGCGATTTTTCTGGACCTTTTCCCCCGCAATATTGAAAGGTATCTGCATGATCATTTGATGATCCTGGATGATTTAAATGTGAGAGTAGAGCATAGTAGTGAACAGATTATGAACGCCTTGAAACTACGTAATATGTGTGATGATTTCCAGGATTGAAATGGGGCGAGGGTTTCAAAGGGTGCAATTGTTAATAAGAATGGGAAACAGTTATATAGATTTGTGTTGGAGCATTCATTGTATATTTTAAATGGCAATGCCCCTGGTGACCCATTTGGGGCCTATACTTTTTTCAGTGCCAGGGGTTTGAGTGTAATTGATTACGGGTTAATTTCCCCTTCCCTGTTGCAAAACGTGAGCTCATTTGAGATTGCCAGTAATATTGAGAGTGATCATTTCCCCATGATAATTTGTCTGGATCATCTTTTGGTGGCACGACCTAGTGGATCCACTTTGATTTTGGAGGGGGAGGTAGTTCAGAGTGGTATGCGCAGATTAAGGTGGGAGCCAGAGATTGATAAGTTGTTAAAAACTAATTTAGAATCTTTGGCTTTGAGGACTCTTAGAGACATGTTATGTTCAACAAGTGATATAGCTCATGCTCTTGAACTTCTGAATACCATATTTTACAATTTATTGCCTTATCTAACTAAGTCAGCAAATTCCCCTAGTAAGAATTCTTTTTTGGGATGGTGGGATTTGAATTGTAGGAGGAGGAAGAAGGATCTTAGGAAGGCGGCTAGAAGATTGAAAGAAACTAATTCGGAAGAAAGGATAGTAGCCTATAGAAAACTGCGAGCAGATTATAAAATCTTTATTCTTAAGAAAAGGATAGATTATGCATACGGATATTGGGATAAATTACTGGATGTCTTGGAGAGAAATGATAATGGTCTGTTTTGGAAATGAATTAACAGTGCATTTCATAATGGATCTAGGATAATTGAGCCTCAGATACAGCCACCAGTGTGGGTTCGGCATTTTGGCGATATTTTTATCAGGTTAGACGGGAATTGTCTATTGCTGCCTCTCCTTTGATGCCTATGTGGGAGAAGGTGACTGCAGTAGAGGTAGAAGAGGCCATTTTTCTTCTAAAAAATGGGAAAGCTGCAGGAGGACATTTTTTGCCCCCGGAAATTTTCAAACTAAATTGTGGGTGGTGGTGTGAGGCACTCGCCAATTTGTTTACCTGGATAAACGAATCTGGAACTATTCCTGATTATTGGAGGGCGAGTATAGTGGTGCCTATTTTTAAAAAAGGCAATAGGGATATTCCTAAAAATTATAGGCCAATAAATTTGTTGCCCATTATTTCGAAAATATATTCTTGCCTGTTATTAAAAAGGCTAAACCAATGGGTTCAACCCAAAGGGCTGCTAGCGGAAAAACAAGCTGGTTTTCAGTCTGGCCGATGCACGATTGATCACTGTTTCATTCTCAACCATGTCATTGATCAATCTAAAGAAAAAGGGCTAGATTTATATGTAGCCTTTATAGATTTTTCTTCCGCTTTTGATTTGGTTGATCGTGAGATCTTGTGGGATAAATAATGAAGAATCTAGGTATAGATCCCAGGCTGCTTATTCTTATTAGATCCCTTTACACATTTACGAAGCTCCAGATTCGCTTAAATAGGAAAGGATGGTTATCTGAGGAAATCCCTACATCCAGAGGGGTAAGGCAAGGCTGCCTCTTGGCGCCAATTCTTTTTAATCTCTATGTGAACCAGTTAATCTTGGATCACAGGGATACCGGCGACTATATGGCCCCTAAAATTGGGAATCAACGATTGTCGGTTCTCATGTATGCGGACGAGACCGTTTTTTTTTCTACAGCTAGATTGGGTCTGATAAGATTGCTGACTGATTTGGGGGGTAAATGTCAGNAAAAACTCACCCACAAAAAGGATGAAAAACTATGAAACAACCCAAAACACAGTCCCAACAAACAAACTGGGGGGAAAAGGCCAGACATATGAAATGATACCCACTTTAAATATAAATGCAAAAACATCATTGAAATAGCTTAGCCCATGGCTACGAAATCACTTGACATGATTTTAAACTGCATGTGGGGAGTGTGTTTTTAATACATGCTAGTTCAAAAATCTCAATTTATAGTGAGTTATTCGACTAAATTTCTTACAACATATCATCCATGGGATTATTTGTTTATATGTTATTGTTGCAACTGATATGATCTTACCAATTGGTATTTATACCTGCATACTTGTTTAATTTGTCACTTTGCCTTTGTCATGGCTTTATGGCCAGTATAATAAAGTATTGAATAAAGTGCATAAAGTAAATAGTGAGTTATTTTTCAAGATATACACTTACAATAATTCGCCATGAGTTAATCTACTCCATTTTCCCAGCTAGACCCGCAAATGGCAGGAAGGGGAGACTCTCCAGCGGATTGGTTATTTTTCTAAGGATAGCTAGAAGTTCTGATAGATCAGGATGAGGCAGCCCCGATTCATGTTCTAAGGGTTAAATTTGCTGATTTTTGCTGGATACAGATTTATAATGTTTATTTTACTCCTGGTTCCAATGACACCCTGTTGTGACTGATTTTTTTGGACCTTTTTTCCCGCAATATTGAAAGGTATACGGATGACCATTTGATGATCCTGGGTAATTTCAATGCGAGAGTAGGTCATAGTAGTGAACAGATTATGAATGCCTTGAAACTACATAATATGTGTGATGATTTCCAGGATTGGAATGGGGCGAGGGTTTCACAGGATGCAATTGTTAATAAGAATGGGAAACAGTTATATAGATTTGTGTTGGAGCATTCATTGTATATTTTAAAGGCAGTGCTCCGGGTGACCCATTTGGGGCCTAGCCTATACTTTTTTTAATGCCAGGGGTTCGAGCGTAATTGATTACAGGTTAATTTCCCCTTCCTTGTTGCAAAACGTGAGCTCATTTGAGATTGCCAGTAATATTGAGAGTGATCGTTTCCCCTTAATCCTTTGTCTGGATCATCTTTTGGTGGCACGACCCAGTGGATCCACTCTGATTTTGGAGGGGGAGGTAGTTCAGAGTGGTATGTGTAGATTAAGGTGGAAGTCAGAGATTGATAAATTGTTAAAAACTAATTTAGAATCTTTGACTTTGAGGACTCTTAGAGACATGTTATGTTCAACAAGTGATATAGCTCATGCTCTTGAACTTCTGAATACCATATCTTACCATTTATTGCCTTATGTAACTAAGTCAGTAAATTCCCCTAGTAAGAATTTTCCTTTTTTGGGATGGTGGGATTTGGATTGTAGGAGGAGGAAGAAGGATCTTAGGAAGGCGGCTAGAAGATTGAAACTAACTAATTTGGAAGAAAGGATAGTAGCCTATAGGAAACTGCGAGCAGATTATAAGATCTTTATTCTCAAGAAAAGGATAGATTATGCATGTGGATATCGGGATAAATTACTGGATGTCTTGGAGAGAAATGATAATGGCCTGTTTTGGAAATTAATTAACAGTGCATTTCATAATGGATCTAGGATAACTGAGCCTCAGATACAACCACCAGTGTGGGTTCAGCATTTTGGCAAGATTTTAAATGCAAGTTATCAGGTTAGACAGGAATTGCCTATTGCCGCCTCTCCTTTGATGCCTATGTGGGAGACGGTGACTGCAGTAGACATAGAAGAGGCCATTCTTCTTAGAAAAAATGGGAAAGTCCCAGGGGGGGAATTTTTGCCGGTGGAAATTTTCAAACTAAATTGTGGGTGGTGGTGTGAGGCGCTCGCCAATTTGTTTACCTTGATAAACTAATCTGGAACTATCCCTGATTATTGGAGGGTGAATATAGTGGTGCCTCTTTTTTAAAAAAGGCAATAGGGATATTCCTAGTAATTACAGGCCAATAAGTTTGTTGTCCATTATTTCAAAAATATATTCTCGCCTGTTATTAAAAAGGCTAAGCAATGGATTCAAAGCAAAGGGCTGCTAGAGAAAGAACAAGCTGGTTTTCAGTCTGGCCGATACACGATTTATCACTGTTTCATTCTCAACCATGTCATCAATCAATCTAAAGAAAAAGGGCTAGATTTATGTGCAGCCTTTATAGATCTTTCTTCTGCTTTTTATTTGGTTGATCGTGAGATCTTGTGGGATAAATTGAAGAATCTAGGTGTAGATCCCAGGCTGCTTATTCTTATTAGATCTCTTTACACATTTACAAAGCTCCAGATTCAATTAAATAGGAAAAGTTGGCTATCTGAGGAAATCCCTACATGCAGAGGGGTAAGGCAAGGCTGCCTCTTGGTGACAATTCTTTTTAATCTCTATGTGAACCAATTAATCTTGAATACAGGGATACCGGCCACTATATGGCCCTTAAAATTGGGAATCAACGATTGTCGGTTCTCATGTATGCAGACGACACCATTTTACTTTCTATGGCTAGATTGGGTCTGATAAGATTGCTGACCGATTTGGGGGGTTATTATCAGGTACAAGGGCTGAGAATAAATTATAAGAAAACAAAAATCATGGTGTTTGCGAAGACGTTTAAACTTAGGCCTTGGTATATAGGAGTAAATAAAGTAGATCAGGTTTGTACCTTCAAGTATCTTGGGAAAGTTTTCTCCTTCAATAATTAATGCTGTCCTCACATTCAATCCATCAAGTTGGAGGCTAAATCAAGTGTTGCTGTGATCACTAAGTTTTTTTATGGTTTGGCCAGTTGGTTGCCCCTGCCTTGAAGGTTTTTGAGAAGAAGGTACTTATGAAGGTATGTTATGGCGTTCAACTATGGGGTTGTTCCCCATTAGTGGTCCCTCTTCTTGAATCTATACAGAATACATTTTTGAGGAAAATATTGGGTGTTCCACCAGGAACTGCAGCTGCATTGGTAAAATTAGAAACTGGGTCTATGTCTTTTGATACATTTGTTGTTAAATTTATTCTTGTCTTTACTTTGAAACTGGCCTTGAGTAATAATCACTCGTTTACTCAAAGGTGTTTTGAGATAGAAAGACTCTCAGGTAGGTACCCCTGGATAAGGGCTGTAGATCTTTATCTAAAAAGGTTAGGTTTTTCATTTTCCTTCTTGACCCAATTCCCGCTGAACATGGGGAAAAAGTTGATAAAAGAAAGAGTGGGAGATATAGACCTGCAGACTTTAAGGTCTAAAGTTGGCTCAGTGCGAGTCTCTCCTTTTTATCGCCTAATTCTCCCCCCATTGTGCGGCAGTGGTTATCTGTCGACTTTAATCAAGCCTGGGGAGAGCCTTTACAGCTCTCCTATTTCAGTCATTTACTTCAGCCGTTTCCATTGGGAGATATACGGGTCAGCCATATGCCCAGAGGTTATGCCTATGTGGGGGAAATGTGATTGAAGATTTGGTGCACTATCTGTTGCATTGTCCGTTGTACGGAGTTCCCAGAAGGGGTTTATGGTGTAAGATCAATCCTCCAGTAGGTTTGTCCTCGGATGGGCTGATGTGTTTTTGTCTGGCTGATGAGGTAGCTGCGATTACGGAAGCAGTTGCCTGGTTTGCTTATCGTGTGGGCTCTCTGAGGAAGAATCATGTTCACACTCTCAAAGATTCTTAGAAGTTTGATATATGTTTGTCTTAGTTTGTATTTATGTTAGTTATTTAATTAGGTTGATTATTGATTATGGGATCTAGTTATTATTGTACTTGAATTATTGTATTTTCCTTTTTTATTTTTATATTTCTTTTTTATGATTGGAGGTATGTCGAAATATGGATTGGTAAATGATAAATTGATATGGTGATGATGCCGCTGATCTGATCTTGAAATTGTATTACTGTGTTGTTGATTTTTTAAATTTGTCATGGTAAGTTGCCAGAACAAGAAATAAACAAACAAACAAACAAGTCCCTTATAAATTGCTGATTTTTGGCGGCCTGGAGGTGATGGGCTTCGGCCAGCCATTTGGCTACTGTCTCAGTTCCATGACCACTTGTAATTGCCCTGCCTCAAAGGGATTCTCTGGGGACCACAGGGGCAGCTCCAGGGTCAAGCATGAGACTCCTCGCTCTCACGCAAGGGTGTTAGTGGTACCAGATGTGTGCCCTCACACCTCTTTTAAAAATTATTATGCGCAGTTCCATCCTTTTGCCAGGATGGGGCACTATAGGGATGGGCGAACAGAACGCCGTTCAGATGTTCGGACATTGGGTTGTTTGGTTCGAAACCTGAGTTCAGGTTTGGCTGTTCGGTTCGGTGGAGTTCAGTTCGGCGGAACTTGGCCGAACATTAAAAAAGTGCTATCGGTACCAAAACCGAAACTGATTTTTTTTCGGTATCAGTATTTTTGGGCCTGAAACCACCCCTGGTGTCCACCCCTGGTGCCAGGAAGTCTGCTCCTCAGCTGCTTCCCCCTTCCAGTCATGTTTTTCCCGCCCAAAGTCCCATTTTTCCTTCCCCCGAACTTTTCCAAACTGTTCGAAAGTTCGAACGTTCAGTTCGGAAGTTCGGTTCGGTCATCCGAACAGGCCAGTTCGAGCCAAACTCTGAACTTCCGAACCATGTTTGTCCATCCGTAGGGCACTATGCCTGCATTCTCCACCAGCTGTGAAGCCCTGCTGGGGCTACCACCTCTCAGGGCGTGTCCTGGACGAGGCTGGGTGAAGTTTACTCTGGGAGGGCAGTGTGACCCCCATCAATCAGGGTGCAGGGGACAAGCACCCCAGTCCCTTGGCGGGGGCAGCCCTATTTCCCTCCCCTGGGCAACAGTCAGAAATCGCTTACCTGGGGCTGGGGTCCCAGGTAGGGAATCCTCTCCCAGCCTGAAGTCTCTTCTCAGGCGCTCCTACTTCCCAGTCAGAGGTTTGGTTGGCTTGGCTCTGGGCATCTGGCACCCTTCTTTAGCGGCCAACCTACCTAGTGCAGCCAAAAGCTGAGTGAGGGTGGAGCAGGCAGGACCTCTCCCACAGCCCTTCGTCTCTTCTGGTATAGGATCATTCTCTGGAGATGCTGTTCAGGCTTCCAACTTGCCAGTACCCAATCACTACAATCAGGGAGGCTTGGGGTGGGCACTGGAGAGAAAATATAAGCTTCTGCCAAGCTGCCTAGTCCCCACCATGGCTAGATCTTGTGTGACTTGTAGGCTGGCTCAGTGCTCTTTGTGTGTGACTGTGTGTGCTGCAGTCTCCAGCCTCACTGCAAGTGCTCATAAAAGCAGAACTCTGCATATACTCTCTCCCATTGATGCCCCCCCCACCAGGGCCAGCTGTACCATGGGGCGGCTTGGGGCAGCCGTCCTGGGCCCTGCTCCTGGGGGCCCCCACACTCAGGGTCCCCGTCTGATTCTGACTGACACAGGCAGCAGAGGGGGCCAGCAGGAGTGAGGGAGAGGCAGAGGCTCTGCCTCTCCCATACTCCGTGCCACCCCCTCCTCTGCCTGTCACCGTCTCGGCCAGGGGAAATGAGGGAGAGAGAGGCAGAGGCCCCACCTCTCCCTCATTTCCCCTGGCTGAGAGACTGACAGGCAGGGGGGGCACCCACGGAGTGAGGAAGAGGCGGGGCCTCTGCTTCTTCCCT
>QEPC01014540.1:643912-662161 GCA_003113815.1 Sphenodon punctatus
GTGGGGCCCCAGCCCCGCCCCCCTGTGGAGGCGGCACCGCCGCCGCATGACACCCCCTTCTGAACTCTTGTTTACCAGCAAAGTCAGACAGCCTGATAGAGATGGGAGGAATGGGATCGAATCAATATAAATCAACCAATTTTGGATGAAATCAGAAGATTTGTATTGATCCGGTCTTGCCGAAGGATCCAATCTCCCATTGGATTCACTGGCGAGAAGCCGTCAAAGCTCCTTGGAGCAGTGCTGGCACCTCTCCAAAGAGCTTTCAGCTTGTGCCAAACCCATCCTGCCCCCAGCTCTGATTTCCCCATGGCCCCTGCCTGCCTGTGCCCGCCTCCTCCAGACCCCTGCCTGTGCCCGCCTGCCACAGCAGTGCTACTGTCCCGGACGGGCTGGGCACTTGAGCAGGAGTCTGTGGGAGGCGAGTGCTGGTCAGGGATCCAGAGGAGACAGAGCTGGGGTAGAGGGGCTGGGCAGAGTTCCTGAACTCCTGTCTGGTGCCTGCCTCATGACCCCTGCCCGTGCCTGCTTGCCCATCCCAGCACCTGCGACAGCAGTGCTGCTGAAGCTGGCGGGCACTTGTGCCCGGGCCAGGCAGCGGTCTGGTGGAGGCAGAGCTGGGGGCAGACATTGGATTCTGAATAATATGATCTAAAATCCGAATTGAAGTTGGGTTGGTCCGATTCTGAACCAATCCTGAACTTCATCCCTTCCCTACAGCCTGAGCCAGTGCCGGGCACCTTCTGGTGCCTCGATAACGAAAACTAAAATGTTTTTCCTTTTAGTAATTTTGTTTAGTTATAGGAATAACTAAAAAAAAATGATGTTTTTGTTTTAGTTATTCATAATAACTAAAAAAAATTGCATATCCCTGGTTGCCGCTGCGTCTCCTACCCCCCTTGAACTGTCACCAAGTTTTGGGGCAGCAGTTGCCTGAGACTGCCTAGGATGGTAAATATACTTTAGCCGGCCCTGTATATACCTATGTAATGAGTTACCCCTAATTAACCAATTCAATCAAATACCAAGTTAATCTTTAACTACTCTTTACTCCCCAATAAAAACTCAAACTGCACTCCTCCTTCTCATTCAAATGAGAATAAAAAAGGGGTAAGGGAACATAACAAACACCTTTATCTGCCCTTATGCTTTATAATAAGCAGCCTAAACTGCCTTAAATACTATCTTACAACAAACTATATAAACCAAATAAATTACCAGCCTTACTAAACTCAAAACCAAAAACCTTTAAAAAAAAAAGAAAACTCCAATAACCACATCATCACCGGAGAGAGATAAACAGCAAAAACTCATAAAGAGATATGAACTCCTTCAGCAGTCATTAAAACATTTCAAATCCAAAGAGTCATTCAATCCATTAGGTTTAGCAGAATTCACATAAAAAATCCAAAAGGCCTCCCTCAGAACAGAGGTTGCTTCAGTCAAAACCAACATCACCAAGTTAACATCACCAAAAACCTTCTTCACCACCCAAGAAGTCAAATCAAAAACTCTGTGTCCCATTTCTACAAAATGGAACACCAGGTGAGCCATTGCAATATTCTTTTTTAGACAGCTTCAGTGCTCTCCTATGCGTGTTTTAACCATCCTCTTGGTTCGACCTATATACATATATTTTATTGCAGGAACATCTAATATCATAAATAACTTGTCTAGAAGAACAAATAGTATAATATCTCAAAGAAAAGTTTTTTTTCCTGTGGCAGTAAATGATTTACTGCTAACTGTATACTTACAATAACAACATTTCACACACTTAAAGTGACCAGTAAATTCTGCTGTTATCCCAACCTCTTTAAAAACCATAGGGGACTGAATATCAGTGCTAACCAACATTTCTTTAATATTTTGACTATGTTTGTAAGAAAACTGTTTGTGCGTTTGCTTCTTTATATCTCTCTGATGATGATGTGCTTATTGGAGTTTTCTTTTTTTGAAAGTATTTTGTGTTTGTGTTTAGTAAGGGTGGTAATTTATTTAGTTTATTTCATTTGTTAGTATTTTAGGCTGTTTATTTTAAACAGATTTGTAGGACATATAAGGACCATTTTTTACATTCCCCCCACTCCTTTAAATACATGTGGTTTTTGTATTCAGTGCATGGTAATTTGTTAAGCAGTAAGTCAATATATTTAGCAATTTGCAAATTCAGCAATTCTTAATTTTGGTGTTCAGTGATGAGTGAATTTGGTATTGGCGAATATGGTATTCAGTATTATGTATCATTCACCTAAATCATATGCTCATGTTGTCACCGGCATTTTTTCTGGCTTAGCAGACAGAAATTATTTTTGATTTAAGCCAATAAAAACAATCTATCCAAGGTCAAAGTAACAGAAGTAGTTGAAGTTGAACTAACCCAGGTCGAGGCAATCAAACACAAACGTAAGTCAAACTTCAAATGAAGGTGAGCAATATATAGAGCGATCTAAAGAGTAGTAAAGAACATTTTGAAATATAAAGAATTTTGGAAATAACCCTTCCAGGATTGCAAAGGACAGGGCTGGCTTTACAAGGTAGTGCCCCTCCCAGCAGCGCTGCGCCCTGCCGCAGCACTACATCCCCTCCCACTCCAGTATGAGCCTTAGGCTGTGAGCTTGTACTGCTGGGGGAAACCTCTCCCCCCACGGCCTCGACTGCAAACTCCCAGCTCAGGGCTTTTTGCGAGCAGCTGATCTGTGGGGAAAGGTTGGTGCTGTTCCACCACCATTAAAAAAACCCAAAAGAGAATGTTTAAGAGGGGCTTAAATTTGCCACTCTCAGCTTGTGTCTCCCTGCTAAAGCAAAGAATAAGTACTGTAAGGGCAGCAGAAGAGGGCAACGAAGATGATAAAGGTTCTGGAAAGCAATTCCTATGAGGAAAAGTTGAAGGAACTGGGTATGTTTAGCCTAGAAAAGACTAAGAGGAAACATGATAGCAGTCTTCATATATCTAAAGAGCTGCCACAAAGGCTGTGACAGATGGACTGCAGTCCTGGTTCTGCTCTGCCTCACTCCTGGGTGGGCCGTCCATCAAAAAGGTGGGCTGCCAGATGTTGAGGCAGAGCAGAAAGGGAGCAGGCAGCGTGCTCTGGACCAGCCCTGCTTGCCATGCTCTGGAACATTCTAGGGACTTCTCAGGGGGCTGGACTAGATGACCCTTGATGTATATTCCAGCTCTTTGATTCTATAACCCATGACTTTAAATTAGAACCATATTCCCCTTTCCTATGCATTGGCAGACAAAATCTGAGTGTGACTGAGAATGTTCTTAAGTTTGACACTGACTTTTAAGTTCAGCTATCATCTCAATCTTTCTGCTGTATTGAGAGAGTGCAAGCTCAGAACATGGACTAAAACATTGTGAAAGGTACTTAGTGCCTGACAGCAATGTGTAGGGAGCCAGATATTTGTGTGTGCATGCACGCTTGTGTAAATGTAGATGCACAAAACTTGTGTCGAGGTACTTTCTCTCAAGTGAAAACTCACCACTTATCGTCTGGTATGTAAAATGAAGTTCCGTGCTATGCCTTAGCACTAAAACAAAAATGAAAACTATTGTATTGGTTTGTGCTATGAATCCGTCTCAGGTTTAGTAGTGACCAAAAGCCTTTGCAGCAGAGGTGGAGAAACTTTCCCCTCCTGCTGGCCTGGCCACTTTGAAAATCAGCACAAGCTCTGTGGGGTGTATGGGAGTTGGTGCAAGGTTGTTAAGAGGTGTGCTAGGGATAGAGAAGGAAAGGGAAGAGTCAGATTAAGGATCTAAGCTCGCTCTTTTATTGCTTGAGAGTGGCGCCTGGAATCGGGACCCATGGGCCACATCCAATAATTGGAAATGATCCAAATTAAAGAACAGCTGCGGGCCAGATTTGGCCTTCAGACTGGGGACTCTCCAGCCCTGTTTTACGGTATAATACAGAGATTCCCAAACTGTGAGTTGTACCATCTCTGGATAGGTCATGATTGATATTTGATAGACTTTGCATGTCTGTTGCTGGTGGGGTCATGGGGTTATAATGAAGTCTCAAAATGGGTTCACGTAGGCAAAGATCTTTGGAGCCATTGGTATAATATCTGTTCATTGGTTCACAGCTTGTGCAATAAGTTGGGCCGCATTCTCACCTGACATTCTGTGCTTGTTTTGGCTCCAGGAAAGAATCCGGTAGCCAAAACATATGCGGTCGTTGGGTGCAAACGCCAACACACACACACCTTGCCCCCGCGCGCGTAGCTTTGTTGGAAATCATCCGGGAGATTGCAGAGCAGGGAAATCCGGTTTGCAATCTCCTGAATAATTGCCAGCAAAGCCGTGCGGGGAGCATTCGCAACTGACAAACCCCGCACGTGTTTTGGCTTCTGAATTCTTTCCTGGAGCCAAAACAAACATGGAATGTCAGGTGTGAATGCACCCTGAATGAACTCAACCTCCAGTTTTCCATATATCTGCCCCCAAAGTTGGCAGTGTGGTGAACTTCTGCAAAGAGAGGACCATGCCTGTGTCTGGAGATGTAGATTATATGATAGAGGTGGTCCTTCCATAGAGCAGCAAACTGCTTGGTCCAGAAATTCAGACCTGACTAGGGTTAAAAACATAAGAAACACCATACTGGGTTGGACCAATGGTCCATAGAGCCCAGCATCTTCTCTCCAACAGTGCCCATTCTTGGTCACTTCTCAGACTTTTGCTTGAAGACTCCATGTTATGACCTAGAGTCCCCATGCTCCGAGAAGCCCTGATTTCTAAGGATCAACCAGGGTCATCCCCAATTACCCAGAGAAATCGGGGCAGCCATGTCAGAAAGGGGGCACCGTAGGGACTTTCCCACCCCCTTTCCAATGTGGCCCCAGCCCTAACCAGCATCATAATTCTCCTTAAGGGGCAGTGCTCGTCAGAAAGGGGAGGGAGCTTTGCTCTGCTTCTGCTGATGTGGCTCCACCCCCTCTAGGTGAAAGCCTGGTGGCTGGAGGTGTTAACCCTAGATCTGAGCCTGGCCTGACCCAAGCACAGGCCATAGCTAGCTGGGTTCTCTAGTGCCTGAGGCGTGACCCAATGTGGCCAGGGTGGTCCTGCCCCCTTTGGAACACTGTCATCTCCTAAGGGGTAGGACCTCCCTCCGCTTCAGAGCCCAGTCTCGCCTGAGATGAAGTGGCCTGAGCAGAAACATGCGGGATCTGACCTAGGCCTTATGGGTTGAGCCCCAGAAGGGGGTTAAAATCCAGATCTTTGTGGAGTCTCACACTGCCACTCCCTGTGATGTACATGATAAACAGCTTCAGGATCTGTTAATAATATGGCTCCAACCCAAATTTAAGGAGAAAAGAAGAAAGCTAAGACTTGTGTTTCAAGTCCCTTTTTAAAAATAAAATAAAATCCTTTATTCTCCTCAATTAGTATCATTTGTCTCTAGGAGCCATTAGCCGAGCTTTTGCCAGCTTCCCCAATAATCTGATTGAGGTTCTTTTTCTGCCAGGCATTCCATGTAGGAAGAGACCATATTGTTACATTTTGCCTTTTGTCCCATCATCAATAGTGCTGCAGCAGCAGCTCTGTGAATGTCAGTTCCTTACAGTCGAGAATCTATCAAAGCAAAAATTATTGCATTAGTCCCTTGGTGGGGGAGCATTCAAGAGTCAAATATGTTTTGTGTTTGACTCTCTTGCTTTCTCATAGAGAAAAATTTTTAAATTCCTAAACTTAGATCATTTTTTCCTCTTCATGGGGTGTTGTTCTTCTGTTTAGAACACCATGCCTATCTTAAATGGGCATATCTTTGTGTGTGCCTGTGTGTGTGTGTGCGGATATATAATATAGATGCATATAATAATATAACTTTCACCCCTAGGAAGAGCATTCAGTCTCTAATACAGATCTGGGGACCAGTTTCCTTTCCATGGACTACTCTGAGAACTAGTACAAGTTCTGAAGACCAGATAGGAATTGGGTGCAGAGATGCTTAAGGGCTGGCCCCATAATGGGGGAAGGAAGAGACGGGTCCATGCCATGAAACGGATCTATCCCCTATTCTTGAGTGTATGTCCTCATTTCTGCTCCCTTCCCCTCAGCTCAGTCTTACAAGGCATATGGAGTGGGACTGGACGCATAGGCCAGATCCAAGAGCTAGAAAGGAGCCAACTCCAAAACAGCTGTGGACTGCATTTGGCTCATGGGCCTTAGGTTCCCCACCTCTACTGTAAGGGCATAATTCTTGCAAACTCTCTGTGCCAAATTACCATCAGTTAAAGTTCTGTTGGCTATAGGATTGCAAGATTCAGTTCTCTCTCTCTCTCTCTCTCTCTGTGAGTGTGTGTTTTTAAGTGCTGGTTTGTTTAATTGTAAGGGATCCTGGGAACCTGATCTTATATTCTTTACATTTTCAACACAATCACTCAGGGAGTTTTGACTTCACAAATAATGCAAGGTTTACCTTGTGTGTGAGTGAGCATGTCTGCGCGTGGGGCTGACACTGACTTTTTAACACTTATTACGGATCCTATCCTCCGGCATTTTATGATGAATCACATTTTATCTCCAGACATGTTTATCACATATGTTTTATCTTAAGAATGGAACTCAGCTCCTCTGAAATTCTAAAGTGCCCGTGGGCTATTGTGTATACATAGTGGAACATGGAGTGCTTTTCCCATTTGGCTGCTCTGAATGCTTCGGCATGTGTTTAGCAGTTTCCAAGCTGTGAAGTTGTTCTGGGCTGAGTGTCAGTGTTTTCATCAGTGCCCTGAAAAGCAAGATGGGGGAAAGGTGGAATTAGCAGGAAGCGGGGGGAAAAAAACCTTGAAAGATAAAGCAGAGCCGGCATTGCATTTTTTGTTTGTTGAGTTTAATGGCTGAGTCTACAGCTTTGTCAGGAAAGACTTTTGCCTCCTATGGAAAGAAATTTGTCCTTGAAACATATAAAGTTCCAGTCTTCAGTTCTCTTCAAGGTTTTTGCTTGAGTTGTTGTGTGCCCTAATTTCCATTTTGTTTCATGTCACTGAAGCAATAGATGCACGACTGGGGAAAGGTTGCATCTTTCAATTAGCAGCAATACATTTATTCATTTACCAAGACATTTCTGCAATCTGTCAGCCACATAATACACATCAACCAAAGTGACCAAGTGAGTAACAACAGACGTGGTCTCTTAGGGTGTAGCGTTTAATACCAACATCTTGAATTGCTCCAGAAGCCAGGGGGAAGGCAACATGATCTTATGGAAAAGCAGACAGATTAATTCTGCTTTAAAGTTCAAATGTTCTTCCAATCCAGGCAAAATCTTGTTGGCAACAACAGTATGTACAGGACCCAAAATGTTCTACAAATTATTTTTCCAAATTCTGTAACCATGAAACTAAATTCTGCAGGTGTAAATAAAGAATGCAAATTAACTAAATTGTACAAACTAAGTAACATAAAATGTAAATTAGTATCCCAGTATGCCATTCCAGCAATTTTGGAATTGCTGTCCTTGGAATTTGTATGCCAGATTCTGCAAAAATGTCTGTAATCACAGCAATGCAGAATTCACAGGGCTCTGTATGTGTATGACCATGATGACATCTGAGAGAAATGGTTTCAGCCACTTATAGAGCTGCAGATGGGACTTTGCTCTCTTGAACTCCTGTGTGCTATCTGAATATTCAGAAAGTTCAGAGAGTCTTAACAGAGCGCCTAAACTAAGAAGATAGCATAGTATCCAGGTTTCTTCAATCTGGTGTCCAGTCCAATAGATTATTCTGTCTACTCTGAAACCATTTCTCTCAGATGTCATCATAGTCATAAATATACAGGGCCTTGTGAATTCTGCATTGCTGTTATGACAGACTTTTTGCAGAATCTGGAATACAGATTCCAATATGCTGATGACATTCAGCTCTACCTCTCTTTTTCATCCAACCCAGGTCTGCAATCTCAGTGCTTACCCGATATACCTGGCTGCTGTCGGGGACTGCATGAGGGTGAGCTGTAGAGGTGTGCACCAGGGGCCCATGTTGTTTTTCGTTTTCATTTTTGTTATTTAAATCTGTTGCTTTCGTTTTCATAAATATCAAGTTTTCATTTTTGTTTTTCCTTTCATTTTCCATTGGTTTAAATGATAACGCATGTTTAGCTGTACCTTTTTTGTTTTTCATTATATTCGGCTGAAACTTGGAGGCATTAAGTGTACCAAATTCCAAAAAGCTTGGATAAAGGAATCCAATTTTATAAGCAGTTGAATTATATTAGTTTGCAAAAATCTTCATATACATTCTTAGCTGTAACTTCTTCGTCTCACATTTAATGTAGATAAAACTTGGCAAAATGTATACCCCTTCTTATATTTACTATCTCTGCCAACGTTCAGAAGGATTGGATAAAGCCTCCTGGTGGTATAAGCAATTAACTGATAAATGTATGTCTGACTGTAACATCTTTGCTGTCAAACCAGTGTATATGAAATTTTGCAGGGCTGTATATCACGCTTTCATGATCATCTCTGCCAAATACCAGAAAGATGTGATAAAGGGTTCCAACTTTATAAGCCTGCATAGCATATACAGAGAAGGAGCCTATGCCAGGGATTCTCTTACGTGTCACTGTGGTATAAGATAGGTTTGTGATGCCAAATGGCCAGCAGAAATGTCAACCAAATATCCTCATTCTGTGCTGTGACCATCCCAACATTTCTCCCCCACTTTTTACTGGGAAGTCAGAAGCATCTTTAGGAAGGAGTCAATAGAGATTCTCTGATGTCCTCTGTCACAGTGCTTCAGGATGTGATTGTGATGATAATTGGCCAGCCTGGATGTGTAAACTATGTCTCCTGAATGCTGGGATGCTATCCCCAAAGTCCTAGTTATGTCCCTTCTATGCCCGCCTGAGGGCCGCCTCCTATGCTCGCCTTGAAGCCACTACCAATTGGTCCTGCAAAGCTGGAAGCATGCAGTAATTGGCCAATGAATGTGTCTGTCAGTCTTTTGGGTTGCTCCACATCCTCCCTCCTACAGCCTCTCTCCCCTTGCCTTGCCAGGTGCCTGCCTCTGACTGGCACTGCATGTGCTGCTATTTATCTGAATAATGGTCTGCAAGGGGACAACCTCAATTGCTTATAAAATTAGGTACCTTTTTCAAATTGTCCTATAGTTTGGCAGAGATGACAGGAAAGTTATGTGATACATTCCTGCCAAATGTCTTGTAAACAGGATTGAATATAAAAATGTTACAGCTTGAAAAGTATTTTCAGGTTAATGTCTTATACCATCAGGACCCTTTATCCAATCTGTCTATAAATTGGCAGGAGTGTTAGGCTTATGGAGGGACATAATATTCACAGGTTTCATGCAAATCGGATGGAAGATAAAGAAGTTGTAGACATGAATGTGTATGGAGCTTTTCTTAAAATCACAGCATTCAATTGCTTCTAAAATTGGTTTCCTCTATCTAATCGTTTTGTAAATTGGTCCACATAGTGCTCTGCATTGGGGGTACAATCTCAACAAATATCATCAGAATTGAATAAGAATCAAAACACGTTATAGCCAGAAATACGTTTTTCAGTTTTTCCTCTTTATTTCAAAAACAAAAAGTCGTTTTTGTTTCTATTTTCGTTATTGCTATTTGTCATTTTTGTTATTGCAATAACAGTAATGAAAACAACACTTTTCATTATCGTTATTGTAATAACAAAAACGATATGCACATACCTACTGATCTGACTCCTCTGGTCACTCAGGTTCACTGCCTCAGAGTGCTCTTGGACCCCTCACTGCACCTAGATTGTCAGGTGGTGGTGGTGGCCAGGAACGCTTTTCACCAACTCCATCTGGTGAAGTGGTTGCAACCTTTCTGATCAAGATCTGGCCACTGTCATCCATGCTTTTATCACCTCGAGGCTAGATTACTGCAATGCGCTCTACATGGGGCTGCCCTTGAAGACTGTTCGGAAGCTGCAGCTGGTGCAGAATGCGGCAGCTTGACTCCTTTTGAGGACGAGTCACCAGGAGCACACTACATCTGTGCTCCGAAGTCTGCACTGGCTGCCTATAGCTTTCTGGGCACAATTCAAGGTGCTGGATTTGACCTTTTAAAGTCCTAAACGGTCTGGGTCCCATATATCTGAAACACTGCTTATCCTACCGTGCCCCCTTTTTAGCCTCTACAGTCATCCGGGGGCGCCCTCCTGCGCATTCCATCTGTTAACCTTGTCCGTTCTCAGTTCTCATTTGCTGCCCCTATGTTGTGGAACTCCATTCTCCAGGAGGTTCGTTTGAGCCCAAGCCGGGCAACTTTCGGAGGTGGTGCAAAACATTTTTATTTGGGAAAGTGGGATAGGTGGGGTTTGTTTGGGGTTTTGGGTGGCGGAGGGGTGGGAACTAGGAGAGGGAGGTGTTGTGTAGGGATGGGGTGAGTGAGGAGATGGGGGAGATGGTGTAGGGTTGTGGGGTATTTTATGTTTTTATATTTTTTGGTTGTTTTTTATTTGTATTTTATATATTGTAAGTTGCCCTGAGCCACTGTTGTCGGAAAGAGTGGGGTAAAAATTAAAATAATATATAAATAGATACACTGGATCTGGTATTCTAGATGCTTCTAGACCCACTGGACCCCAGTGATTTTATCCATATAGCTGTTTCCTTAGATTAAGGATAGCACAGCACAAACAGTAGAAGTGGAAAATTGCCCACACCTTTGCACCAATGAGCCTCATTCCCTCACTATTAACGAGGCAGTTTGGAGCTGTATTCCTTACTGAGTGATTAAGGAATACAGCTCCAAACTGCCTCTTAAGTAGTATAAAGACAAGGCTTTATATCCCATTACCAACTGTTTAAACTGGTTGTCCACCCTCAGGGTTTTGGACCTCAGTTGCCTATCTGTGTAAGTGGCATAAATCATAGCTATTTATTATTTATTTATTTATCTATCCATCCTGCCCCCCTCGCCAGTGGTGACTCGGGGTGGCTTATACAGGCACCCCTATTAAAGGCACCCCTAAAAGACTTATAGTTCTATCACCTGGAACCACTGTATGGTGGGAAGCAGGGAAAAGCTATTGAAATAATGGGTGTTTTCAGATGGACAGGCTGTCCGGGTTCTGCCAACTTCACCCCTGCATGGCCCGTCCATCAAAGGCCTCCCACAAGATGGTGCATATGGCACAGGCTGTGCCTGCTCCAGGGCAGCCCCACCAGTGGCACTCCAGAACATTCCAAAGTGCCACCGGGGGAGCGGGCCGGTGAAACCTGGGGCACTGGCCCAAAGCAGAGCATCTGCCATTGTGATGTGCAGACCCATGCTGGTGCTCCTCTTCTGTTGCCCTGGACAACACCATAGAGTTGCGTGTGCCAGCCTAGGGCATTAGGTGATCGCCCACAAGTCTATGGTGCTGGAGGGGTGGTGCTGCATGGGTGAACTGTGGCCTGGGGAACCCACCGGGTTTGTCTGAACTCGACCCAGGCAAGGCTGGAAGTGGGTGGACATGGGGTGTGCACTCCTGGAGCAGCTCCAGAGCAAGCTTCCTCTGTGTCCGTCTGAAAACACCCAGGATACTGTAAATCAGGGGTGGGGAACTTTTTCCGTCCCAGAGGCCACTTTTGAAAGCTAGTAGAAGCACTGAGGGCTGTATAGAAGTTGAAAATGTGGTTGCTTAAGGGGTGCACTCATGAGATTCTCACAAGAAACTCGAGATTCTAGTGAGAAGTGCGAGAATCTCAAAAATGGCCAATCAATTATCTGTGCATGCGCAAAATGGCATCACAGAACAGGCCTGGTGGCCATTTTTGCACATGCGAGATAATTTCTTTGCTATTTTCAGGTTCCCGAGAATTTCTCGCAAGACTCTCACACAAGACTCTCGAGGTGGGAAAATCTTGTCAAGAAGCCTGTTCTTGACAAGATTTTCAAGAAAGGTGAAATCTTGTTTCAGCCCTAGTTCAGCTCATCGATCTACGCTATGGATCCACCCCCTGTCCTTGTGTGCGTGCCTTCATTTCTGCTCTCTTCCCCTAATCTCATTCTTTCAGTACTTGGTGGTAGGGACTGGAATTGGGAACTAGAAAGGGGCCAAATAAAAATGAGACACGGGCCACATTTGGCCCCCAGGCCTGAGGTTTCCCACTTCTGCTGTAAATGAAAGCACATTGGGGAGATGCCTGTGACCTGTGTATCGGCATCTGCAAAGACTCGTGGCCAGGCTGGGCACGATTACACTGGCTGTGCGTTCTTTGAAAATGTAGTGAATGAATGCTCTGTCAAATAAACTTTTTAAATACCCATTTTCTTACTTAGTACATCTGTACTTTGGGGAAATAGCCATTTATCCTTAGGAAATGGGGTTTCATAACATTCCCCTCCTACTTCACTCTCAGTTTCCATTCGTGGTGTCACCATCCAGCCTGGACTCAGACCCGTAGCCTGGGATTCATTTTTGACTCCTCCCTCTCCTTTATGCCTTAGATCAGGGGTGGGAAACCTCAGGCCCGGGAGCCAAATGTGGCCCCTGGCAAAAAAAAATATGTGGCCCGTTTCCAGTTCCTGGATCTGGCTCCTAGATCCAGTTCCTACCTCAAAGCACTGAAAAGCTGAGTTCTGGGTAAGTGAGCCGAGATTGAGGGCATGCCGATAAGGATAGGGGACAGATTCATGGCATAGATGCATAATCTGGACCCTCCTTTTCCTGAGTGCACCACGCATTCACCCCCACCCCAACTTCTCTGTGGCCCTCAGAGCTTGTACTAATTTTCAAAATGGCCCCCAGGAGGGAAAAGGTTCCCCACCCTTGACTTAGATCCAGGCTGTTGTTAAATCCTGTCGCTTCACTCTGTATAATATTGCTAAAATACGGCCCTGCCTTACTGTTTCCACTACAAAAACCGTAGTCTACGCTCTAGTAATCTCTCGCCTTGACGACTGTAACTTCATCCTTACTGGTCTCTCCTAGTCTGAACTCACCCCCTTCATCTCTGTTCAACGCTCCAGCTTGCCCATCTCTTTGACCAGACTCAGCCCCTCCTCTCCACCCTACACTGGCTCCCTCTATGTGAATACATTCAGCACAAGCTCCTGGGCTTCACCTTCAAGGCTCTTCATGGTCTTGTTCCCCGCCTCTCTGCTCTTGTATCCCGCCAGCTTCACTCCTCCTCTCTACCCCCACCATCGCCTGCTTGCGACCCCCTTGCTCTTCTAAGCATCTTTGCCTCTTCTCTCTTGCTGCCCCCCACTCCTGGAACTCCCTCCCTGGATACATTTGCTCAGCTTTCTCCCTCCAAATTTTGAAATCCCTCCCGAAATCTACCTCTTCTGTCAGGCTTTCCCTGCCTCGTCATGAGTGAAATTGCATCCTCTTCCCCACCCTCACTCAGAATTTCTTCTCTGTAACTACTAACTTAGTTCCCTGTAGCTAAATGAAGCACGTGCACCTGCAACTTCTCAACCTCATGAATGTATCCTTGTCCCTCCTGATGTTCATCTCTTCCTTGTCTCCCCCTCCCTTGTCTCTTAGATTGTAAGCCCCCTGGGGGTAGGGACCTGTATAACTGTTGATCATAGAGTGCCAGGTACACTGATGGCACTCTATAAATAATAAATAATAAACATCAACGGGGCTGTTTCTCATCATGAGCAAGGGAAGTTACTTTGATCTAACTACCTCCCTCTACTTCTGTTCCTATAACCAGGGTTTAAATAACTTCCCCTGATTTCTCTGCTTGGGAATTTACAAGGAGCTGTCATCAGAAGGACCTGAAATAACAAGAAGTCAGTGAGGGAGAGAAGCTGAAAGGGAATCTGCAAAAGGAGAACATGCTGAAGGTTGCTGAGACAGCAGAAGACTCAGGGGAGAAATAATTACCTCCCTCCAGTAGAGATAAGGAAACCCCCTGGAGTAAGAGCCTCCCTTCCCTACTTCTACTCTGCTTTGTTGGAGACGTAACCCACCCCCTTTAGCCCTCCCTACTTGTGGGAACAGAGCGGAGGCTAAAATGAACTAAACAGATATTTACTTCCAGCAAAAGCGCTCGTTTGTGGGCTAATAATTGCTAGTGGAAGTTTTTCCGAATACACAAGTACAAATCATTCTGTTGTTTTCCCACATCCTCTTCTTCAATTAAAATTGACTCATAACATTGCCTGATCTGGCTCTCTGTAAAAACTGGGTGTTTTCCTGTTGAGTTTAATGGGTGCAGGATCTGACCCATCATCTACAGCAGGGGTGGGGAACCTTTCCCTCCCAGGGGTCACTTTGAAAGCTTGCACAAGCTCCGAGGGCCACACAGAAGTTGGGGTGGGTCTGCTTAAAGGATGCACTGAAGGAAAGGATTGGAGCTGTCCCTTATCCTTGTTGGCACGACCTCCTTCCCTTGAGCTCAGTTTTTCAGTGATTGGAGGTAAGAACTGGATCCAAGGGCCAGATCCAGGAAGTGGAAAGGGGCCACATAAAAACTTGACGTGGGCTGTATTTGGCCCCCGGGCCTGAGGTTCCCCGCCCCTGATCTACAGTATTTGGAACTGTAGAAAAAAACAACCAAGTAACAGTGGAAAAAGAGATGGCATGGAGAGAGAGAGAGAGAGAGAGTGAGAAAATGTATGGCAAAAGGTCAGAGGGCAATTTCTTTTGCTTCCCCAGAGAAATTAAGATTGGTTGCAGATCTGCGACCATGGACTCTCCAGAAATAGTGTTTAAATAAAGAATTTTGTTGTGATCCAAGAAAAGGCACTCGAGCTCCGGCACTGGCGCTAGCGCTTCCTATTAAACACTGACAGGCAGCATATTGTACTGTAGTCGTTAGAATGGCAGTAGGAAGCTAATCAATGTGCTAGGTGGAGTGGTTTAAAAGGAGGATTAGCGGGGGGGAATGTTTTCCTTGCATCCTTCCATGGTGGAACATAAACATTGGTCTCTTTTGTAAAACACTGTCTTGGGAGTTCTAATGCTCAGTACCAACAGAGTGGATTTGCAGTGCTTCTTCATGCAGTTATCAGCAATTGTTTAATTCAGCTCTGGAGAGTTCGCCTGTTCCATGGCACTGGCCTCAGCATCTCAATAGAGTTTGTCTTCTGTAATTGATCAGAAAAGCTGCTTAATCATTTGTCGGCGCATCCGAAATGAAGCAAGGACAACATGGTGGATTTGAAAGGCCGCACTCTTTATTCAAATTGGAATTAGGCATGGTGGAGGTAATTGCCCACAGGCAATTCAGGTCCAGTGCTAACTTCTATAAACGGGTACGTAACAACCCCAACAAAGGGGAGGCTTGGATGTACCCTCCATAACCCCCCTTTTCTACCTAACTCAAACGTCTCCCCTCCGGCGTTGACTAAGGGCCGCCTCCAGAGGGGACGAGGTCCTTCCAGACCCGAGCCAAGGATTTAAGCTACCGCCAACTTGGGGACCGCTCATATCCCTTCCCGCCTTTGCCAGCAACTCACATTGGGAGGTTAACCCTGTGGCTGGCCGTGCCCAGCCTATGCCCCAGGTGTTCCCCTCACATCTCTTAGGGAGATGCCTCTTTTACTACATATTATTAAAAACTTGCTACAGCACTGGATCCCTGCCACAAAGGGGCCGCCACCATTTACCGTGGACGGCCCCGGCCCCCACCCTGCACAATCCCTCTTAACCTAAAACCTCTATCAACTTGGCTTTCAAAGTCACCAAATAACAGTAATTCCCCACTTCCGATAGGTGAACCCCATCACCTCGAAAGTTCTCTGGCGTTCTATGTGTGATCCCCACATGGGACACTCGGTGCCCACCCCGCAGGGTAATCCACCTCCCAATCTCCCTGTTTACCTTCCGCTGAGCTCTATCCACTTTCCTAGGGTGGATAGCCTTGTCCCAGCACAATCGCGCCACCCAGTCAGTCCACACTACCACCACCCCAGGGAATATTCTCTCCAGCTCCATAATGTCCAATTTAACTTTAACAATTAAACCTAAACCCGTGTTTCCTGTCAAATCATTTTCACCCAGATGGATTACCACCACATCTGGTATGATCCCTCTTGTGTTGACCTTGCAGGTGGGGAGCAGCTGGTGCCACCGCATGCCGCTGTGTCTCATCCATTGAATCACTGCTCGCGCAGACATTCCCAGCTGGCTTCCCCAAGAAGACTGTGCGGCTGCCTTTCCCGCCCATCGCACCAGGCTGTGGCCGATAATCCAAATGGCAGTTGTACGGGGATGCTGCCCGGTACCTGGGTGCATAACAACATTAAACATATTATTGTGAGACACTGCGCACGTAAGACTTGCTCGCCCGGGACTGCCGACGCCCTACCTCTCTAATCTGTTGTTCTGAACAACCTGCTTGAGCTTCAGAAGAAGCTGCCCCGATCCTAAATGAGTGGGACCCATAATCTAGTGGTGGTAATCCTAAATAACCCAACGCCCTTCGCATCACTCCCATGAATTGCTGACGAGTCACTAGACTCCCATTCCTGTGCTGATACAGCGGCCCTCCCACTGCAGGTTGACTCCCCCTATATTCCCGATATGCCCTTACTGGGCAAAGTTCGGGCGCCCCAGCCTGATTCAGACGAACCACTCGACCTCAGCCTTGCTGGTCAGTTTTGGACCGCCTCAGCCGTATTGCCAGCATGCCCCCACTCTCCTGAACATCATCAGTGGACAGCGCCCTATTAGTAATATCCCTTGAGGACTCCGCCACCAACTCACTAACTCAGAATGCCCCCCAAAACACTATTTTAAACAAGGTCCCAAACAAAACTACCTCAAAATCGTCAAAACACACGGCCGAGAGGGAGCAACACAACCTCACCAACAACGAGGGGGTGATAGGCTTCCTGATGTCCGGCTCCCTCGGAGTCTCCCTAGCCCAACCTTGCAGCATTCGGCGAGCAAAGGAACCCTGATCCGGAGTGGGGTGTCCCGCCAGGCGACTAACAAATCCCAGGGCTGACAGTTTACTCGCGATGGTTCCCACCGCAGCACCGGCCCTCCTGAGGGACATGGCAAATTGCAACATCTGCCCCTCCGTAATGGGAAACAGCAATGCCCAACCTTGTTGCCACCTAAACTGCTGGAACTCCTCGAACGCCCTCTGATAGGCAGCCCGCGTCCGCACCGCCAAGGATCCCTGGATGATCTTGTACAGTTCTAAGATCCAAGGCTCCACAGTGCCGGGGGTGTGTGTGTGTGTGTCCGGTGTTGCTCTGGCTCCCGGGACCAAGGAGCGAAATCGCTCCATTTGGAAGTGAGAAAGGGCATCGTCTGCACTGTTGTTCACACCCGGCACATGTCTGGCCACAAACAAAATGTTGTGCCGCAAGCACTCCCGTACAAATGCCCTAGCCAGCTTCATCACCCTTGGGGAACGTGATGACATGGAGTTGATCACGTGGACAACTGCCATGTTGTCACACCAGAAGACCACTGCACTGTTTGCCAACTCCTCCCCCCATAACAAAACCGCTACCACTAACGGGAAAAGTTCTAGAAAGGTAAGATCTTGGGACACCCCACTCTCCTGCCACTCCTGGGGCCATGGGGCTGCGCACCACCATTGGCGAAAGAAGACCCCAAAACCATACCCACCGGCCGCATCTGAATGTACCTGCAGCTCCGCTTCCAGCAAGAGGTCCTCTCTCCAGAAACTTGCCCCGTTATACCCCTCTAAAAATTCTGCCCATGTCTGTAAATCCTCCTTCATGTCCCGAGTCAGTTTTATATGGTAATGCGGCTTAAGAGCCCCTCTAAGCTTCCCATAAAGATGTGACAAAAAGGCCCTGCCTGGCGCCACCACTCAGCACGCAAAGCTCAGGCTACCCACCATTGATTGCAATTCCCTCACCGTGATCTTTGATGCTGCCAGCGATGCCTCCAACTTTGCCCTAAGCGCTACTAGCTTGGACTGTGGGAGTCACAAGAGACCCTGGACCGTGTCCATCTCGATGCCCAAGTTTGTCAGGGTCGTTACTGGCCCTTCCGTTTTCTCCAGGGCCAATGAAATACCTAATTCTTCAGCTACCGTCACGAATGTCTCCATTAGTGCACGACACTCAGACGTCCCTGGACAGCCGATGAACAGGAAATCATTGAGGTATTTCCTGAATACCCCCCCCGTTGCCCTTTGCGCCACCATCCACTCTACCAGAGTGAAGCCCTGAAGGACGGGGTGGTGGGGTGGGCCTCCTTCTTGCTAAATCCTGTCAGTTCCAACCAATTTCTCCTCCCCCCTCTCTCTCCTTCCATACCTTTGAGGCTCACTCCGTGCGCCTCTACTCCCCCCTCCATCTACGTGTTGCTGTCATCTACC
>QEPC01014540.1:669987-681373 GCA_003113815.1 Sphenodon punctatus
AGCAGAAGAGAGAGAGGAGAGGGAGAATTTAAAGTGGAGGAAGTCAGGGTGGGAGTGGGATTTGCACCAGAGGGGGGAGGGGAAAGGGGCTGGAATCTACAGGGGTTGTCAAGGAGAAGGCCCACCACTCTGGCCCTCAGGGTGGTACCGGTGAGAGAACGAAAGGCCTCCAGTGGAGAGGGTGGCAGGGGTGACAGGGTCAGAGGGAGGGATCCAGGTTTCCGTAAGCACAAGGAACTGAAAGTGGCGAGAAAGGAAGAGAAGGTGAATAAAGGGGGCTTTAGCAACAGCAGAGCAGCAGTTCCAAAGGGAGCAGGAGAAGGGGAGTTGATCAGGGGGAAGGCAGGGAATGTGGCTGAGGTTGGGGGATGTGGAGGGACAGGGTTTGCAGGAATGGGGTGAGGGTGGATGGGGGGGAGAGGGGGGCTTGCAGGGAACAGTTAAGGGAGTGGGAGGGGGAATAGGAAAGGGGGAAAATAAGAGGCAGGGAGGTTGGAGAAAGAGTGATGGGTGGAGAGGGAGAATCAGGGGAGACAGCAGCAGTGGGAGAAGGAGAGAAGAGAGATTGTGGGAGATACGGGGAGACATTACAGTGGTGGAAATCACAGCTGCAGAGGGGATAAACAGGCCTGAGGGTGGGGCGGGGCAGGAGACTCCACTCAACGGCATCCAAGTGTCTTTTAAAATAAAACTTTAGAGTCAAGTCATTGCACAGATTTGAGAATGTTGATGTTTAAATAGGCCGAGTTTTGACTTGAACAATCAATCCTGCACATACAAACTTATGTGTACACAGACATCCTTTTTCTGCACCTCAGTCCCAAAGTTAGTCAGTGGGCTATTAAACATTCTAATAATACTAATACTGCTAATAATGATAATGATGATGCAATTTTTTGAAATAAAGGGGGATGACATGTACCCATTTGTCTCCAACACATGTTGGAGGGTATGCAATGAACCAATGGGTATTTTCAGATGTTACGCTGGCCCGATTCACCACAGTGAATCCCCCGTGGGGGTGAATGAAACAACCACCACCCGTGGCCAAAAGAAGCCCCGAACAGACGTGCTGTCTCATCCCGGCGGAGAATCGGGGAGGGGGTGGGGCCGCACGGCGCAACGTGTGGCTGCATGGCCCCGCCCCCCCACGCTCCCCGAGCAAGGCAATGGGCTGGAAGGCTCCCCGCAAGAGGCGGGGCCCCCACGCTCGCTTTTGATTGGCTGCCCCCCCTGTTGCTGGGCAAATTACATCCAGGCCGCCGAAGTATCCTCGCAGCGGCCCGGCGTGAATTCACTAGTGTTCCCTGACAGCGGCGCTGCCTGCGCCTCTGGGGAAAAAAGGCTGCAGCCTCTCACCTCCCCCCCCCTTAGCTCCATTCCTCTAGTGGAGCTCGACAAATGTCCCTGGTGACTGCCTAAAAAGGCGGGCCAAGGGCCCTTATCGCTGCATTTTTTAAATTCAGAATTCCCTTTCCCAGTCATGAATTTTGCTTGTGGTTCCTGACCCTCACCCAGTCTGCCTTTTTCCTCTGGTGAGGTGTGGGAATCATCGCTTAGTTACTAACTAGTTGAGGAGGGCTTCTAAATTGATGACTGATATGCATATTACAGCAGCAGCTTCCTTTCTCTCAGCTCTGCCCTTGCTATTTATTCTTATCAAGACAGGATGAACCCAGTCAGCGCCAATAATAGAAATGTCACATACTGCTCTGGATCTGCAGAAATAAATGCTTATTGGAATTTTAACACGGAAGGAAACATCACTTCTGATACTAATCATCTTTGGTAGCGCATGCACATTCTATTTTATTTAGTTAAGGCTTTGTTCCATGGCTTGCCATGCTTCTTTTAGACATATATATCATTTCAGATTCATTTTTCTCTTTTGAGATTGTGTGACCAAGCAGGAAACCAAAACGTGTATCCACATCAATTTTTAGTTCCTTAGTTTTACAACATGCAGATGTCAGCCTGTTATTAAAGGGGTTCCCAGGAGCACAGAGTAACTATCACAGCAGGCTTTGTTTGTCTTTCTTAGATTAGGGAAGAAAGAACATCGGATCATTTAATTTCTGAAAGAACATGCGCATCAGTAAGCGGCAAGTCAAAACAAGCAAAGTCACTGGGTGCAGCCAGATGAGCTGCACGGGCCTGATCCCTGTGCAGCCCCGTGGTGGGCAATTGTCCCTGCCGGCTGCCACACTGTGGGGCCAGCTCAGCGAGCCTGGCACATGAGTGCGGGGGAGCCAGGTGGCTCGGTCCATCTTGGAGCCGAGTGGCCGCCGAGCCCTGTCCCGCCTCCCTCCCCCCGACCCTGCTGAGAGCCGGCTCCTGGCTGTGATATGTGACCTTGCGCGACAGGCCATCACTCACGGTGCCGCAGCCTTGGTCCAAGTGGGGCTAGGTAAGCGGGTCCTGCAACATGGGTTGTCCTGCCTTGGGCAGCTTTACCCCATGTGGGGTAAGGCTGCTCCGTGAGGTGTCCTTGGGATTCTCCCAAGGACATGTCATGAAACAGCCAGCTGCCTGCCCCCCTCCCACACAGGGCAGGGCAAACATCTGGCGGGCCCTGGGCACACGAGCCACTGCATCGCGTGGCTCATTTGCCCAGGGAGGAGGAGTAAGGCTACCCAAAGAGTAGTAGCCTCCCCAGCTCGTCTCATGTGGCTGCACCCTTTGCGATGGAGCAAAACAAACCCACACCAGCAGGGAAGGGGTTAAAGTTGAAGCCAAAATTCAAGCTAGCAGAACAGGGGCTAATAGGCTACTGAGAGTCTGCTCAGCCCCATTGCTAGGTCTGAGGGTAGAACTTTAAAAAGTGCAGACAGAGAATGGAAGATAACAGTTGGACGGAGCAGTGATAGCACTTCACTGGAGAAAAATAAGAAGAGCAAGTAATGGATCTCAAAAGGGGCTGTTGTTGGGGGGGTTCACCCTCCCATGGTCTCTCAAGTGCAGAGTCTGGGTGTGCTCCTTGATTCACGGCTCAGCTTGGAATCTCCGGTTGTGGCCGTGGCGGGGAGTGCGTTTCGGCAGTTACATCTTGTCTGGCGGCTTCGGCCGTATCTCTCAGACTCCGACCTCGCCACTGTCATCCATGCCTTCATCACCTCGAGGCTGGATTACTGCAACGCGCTCTACGTGGGGCTGCCCGAGAAGCTGGTCNTCTGGAGGCTGCAGCTGGTGCAGAATGCCGCAGCCCGTCTCCTTACGGGGGTGGGCCGCAGGGAGCACATGACACCAGTGCTCCAGGCTCTGCACTGGCTGCCTATAAAGCACCGGGCCAGGTTCAAGGTGCTAGTTTTAACCTTTAAAGCCCTTCACGGCCTGGGCCCTACTTATCTGCGGGACCGCCTCACTCCCCATGTGCCTGTGTGACCTTTGAGATCGTCCGTGGGAGCCTTTTTGGAGGTTTTCCAGGCGAAGCGGGTGGCCACTGATGTTAGATCTTTTTCGGTGGCTGCCCCTGTGCTGTGGAATTTGCTCCCGGAGGAGGCTTGGTTGGCCCCCACTTTCCTGTTATTTCGACATTTGTGTAAGACCTGGCTATTCCGCCAGGCCTTTGGCGTGGGGTAGGGGTTGGGTGGGGTTGGAGTTCTCTTTTCCTGCATAATGTGGGATTTTTAACTGTTTTAAATGTTTTATTGTTTTAAAGTTTTTTATATTTGTTGTTCGCCGCCCCGGGCTGCCCTGTGGGCAGGAGGGGCAGGATAAAAATTGTATGTAAATAAATAAAAATAAATAAATAAAAATTCCTGACTATCACAGATGTATCATTTGGGGTCAGTTTCTAGCTGTCCCTATATTACTGCTAAGGCTACCCCCTGAAGTAAGAAAACAAAAACAAAGGGGAAACCTAGAGGCTATGGATACTTACCCCAGCTTCTCCCTCTTTTCATGTCTAGGGGTGCAATTTGAATGTTTTGAAAACCTCTTAGTGGGATGCCCATGGTACACCCCCATCCCTCCAATTTAAGTAAATATGTATAAATTAACACTGTATAAAATAGCTCATTACCTCACTTTGAGCTTAGGCTGGGAAAAAACTTAAGGCGGGGGGCAGGGGGGAAGCACTCAAAAATTGTAGGCCAATCTGGCACATCAGCAGCAGAGGCAGCAGGTGGGATCCTCCTGCCGCACCACCGAGCCATGTCACATGGGCATGCCTGTTGCCTTCCACAGAAGCAGTTTTGGGACATTTAAATGGGCCCACCTAACCTTTGGAGGGCTGAGGGCGTGATAAAGCAGCTCCAGGTGTGACTGTCCTACCTAAAGTGCCTGGTCTCTTTGGGCATAATCTTCTGGCTGTTTAGTGCTGGTATTAGCATTTTGTATCAGTAGAAGTCCTGTTGATGTGAATAGGACTTTCTCGGACGTAAGGGCTAGCAACAGTCCCATAGCAAACAGAAACTTGCACTGTAAAGCATGTTCTGTGCTTCTTGCATTTAGGGAGAGAATAACAGACTTGAAGCTAACGGACTGATTCTGGGGGTACAGTTGACAGAGGCCTTTTGGGCCATCCCATTTTTTATAGCATACTTTTAAAAAAATCATGCCAAGAGCAATATAAAAATACGACACTGATTTTATTATTTTAAAGTACTGCCGCAGCATGGCATGTGTGCTGCTAATCTAATATCCAAAATCAATTGGTATTAGTGAAAGTTTGGTTTAAGATTTTCAGTCCTGGGCCCTGATAAGCGTTTTGACTATCATGTCTCAAATCCTTCTTTTCTTCAAAGCAGGGCAGGATTTTGGAAAATTAAATCTTTAATCCTACAGTCCAGGCATGGGATAGTGAAGCCTTCTCCTCACGACCTCTTCTAAAAGAAGTCTTTCACTTTATGGTGGAGATTCTTTGCAATTAATTCTGGTAGTTGGGAGCCACTCTACTTTTCATTAAATGTTAGACACTATCCTGCATATGGAAAAGCTCCAGCTTTGGTGATTATTTTTAAATTGATTTTAAAAATATATTTTTTTATAAACACTAAAACTTTATCAATCCAACAATGAAAAATAATACATCAAAACATAAATTAGAGTGTACACATGCTCATGATCTCAGATAGGATACACGCTTCGGGATTCCAAATGTATGTGTAAATTACATAATTCTATCAATATTATCAAAATCCACAAAAATCTTAAATAAACCAAGCACGTTAAAATAAGGGTTTCAATAATAATAAAAAACAGATAAGTAGGGAGAAAAGAAATGTAAGACGAAGGGAAGAGAGAAGAAATTGGGTAAAGGGTGGGAAAGGGACCATGAGGAGGAGTGGCTGAGAAGTGTATAACTGGTATTTTCCAGGCAATCTCTTGGGGTGCGAGTGTTTGTATATTTATCCGAATGTATTCAAGAATGTGGTCCAAATCTCTTCAGATTTGTCAGCCTGTTCTGTATGCTGGTAAGCTATTCTTTTTTTGGCTGCCAACTTTGAGAGGCCCAAACACTGTTGTTCTGTTATGTGCATAATCCTCCTCTTTCACTTTTGTAAAATCATGCACTTTGTGATCACCCCACAGCCCTTAATAATGGAGGAACCTCCATTGAAGCAGCCCAAAGTTTGTATGAATTGATCTGCTAACAGGCATAGGTAACCTTTGTACTTAATCTACAGAGTAGCTATTAAGATTTCAGCAAGGTGCCTTGAATATCTGTCATTCGAGTACTGATAATGGGAAGTGTGGACTCTGTTTTATCTTGTGTGTAGTATTCACTGAATATGATTTCCACCAACTGATGGAAGCTGATGTAGGCAGCAGTTTTATCTTCCTCCTCTAACTTGTCTGCGATGATCATGAGAGTCTTTTCTCCATCAAACTAACCATTTTATTTCCGCCCCTGGGATGATGATATCTTGATGACTTGCTTGCATCAGCAATTTGGAGGATACCTATTTCCACCTGTCCTCTCCAGAGTTTTGACTGATGTAGCCTGACCAATAGCTACTGAGCACTGAATGTCTTGCCCTTGTTACCGTGGTCCCTGGTTTACATCTGCCAGCTTCCTTGCAGGGCCTTGTGAATTCTGTGCTGATGTGTTGATTATAACAAATTTTTGCAAAACCTGGCACTCAGCCAAAATCTTCAAGAAATTGCCTCAGAGAGTGGAATTAAATCCTTAGTGGGTGTGGGAGCACAGTGAGTTAACCAGTGGGATGCCACTTGGTCAGCTGCCATCATATATTACAGAGTTGTGGGGGACCCTGCCACAGTTTCTGAAGAAAAGTAGTACATGGCCCTCCTCTCGAGAAAACAGTACATCAGAGGCAGGACACCTGCAAGTGAGAAAGTTGGTCTGCTAGATGACCAGGGAATGAAAGGGGTGCTCAGAGATGACAAGACCATTGCTGAAAAACTAAATCAGTTCTTTGCGGCAGTTCTTACTGCAGAGCATGTTGAGGAGATACCTACATCAGAACAATTTTTTGTTGGTGATGAATCTGCAGAATTATCTGAAATTAGCATCATGCCAGAAAAAGGTCTAATTGCATATCGACAGTTTAAACAGTAGGAAGTCACCCGGGCTAGATAATATTCATCCAGGGGTACTGGAAGAACTCAAATTGAAATTGTTGAACTATTATCATTAATATGTAGCATCACTTAAATCCTCCTCTGTGCCTGAAGACTGAGGTTAACAAATGTAACACCAATTTTTAAGAAGGGCTTCAGAGTGACCCTGGAAATTACAGACTAGTAAGCCTGACATCATTACTGGGAAAACTGGTGGAGACCATTGTTAAAACAGAATTACTATACATATTGACAAGCATGCTTTGATGGCTTTAGCATGGCTTTAGCAAAAGGAAGTTGTGCCTCAATAGTCTATTAGAATTTTATGCAAATGGTGCACCCACTCATGGCCACACACAGACCACTGCCAGGAAATCCGGAGTACTCTGTGTGAGGCTGTCAGTGGGGAGGGGGGCAGAAGGGAAAAATGGGGTCACCCACACACACCCCTTACACCGAGGGCTCTGCTGGAGCATTTCAGGGATGAAAATGCCCGTCAGGATAGAGTGTGGGCCTTTCCGTGTGCTTTCGCACCAGGAATTTAGGCCCCTATCATAATAGGGTGCAGAGCTGTATATCCGAAAGGAAGGGGAACCCCACACACCCAGACCTCTCAAATACCACGGGGGGAGGGAAGTAGCGTGAGGGCTAGTGCAGGGACACAGGGTCAAGAACCAGGACGGAGCAGGGAACAAGGATCAAGGGCTGTCACACGGAAGGAAGGGGGTGGGTGTCAAGGCTCAGGGGGAGAAAAGGGAGGAGCGGGACCAGTCACCCAACCCAAGTTCACACTGAAGACACAACCTGGCACGGGGGAAGGGAAGGAAAACTCTCACGCACCAAGCAAGGTAAAACACTCACTCTAACAAACTCACAGGGAAGGGGAAGGCAACTGAGGAAGTAGATTGAGACACAGGGGAAATCACAAGGCAAATACTAGGCAGTGGCACAGTCACAAAAAATCACACTTAGCTGTCAACAAGGGGCCAGTTCATCCAACTCTGTTCACCGGCGCTGATCCTTCCCCAGCGCCAATAGATATGTAACAGGCCCCGCCCCCTGTGCATGCCTGGAGTCGCGCTGAGCGACGCAGCACGGGGCGGGGCCTTGCTGTGTTGGGGGCGGGCCCTGGCTGCTCCGCTCCATTGTGGCTTGTGTTGGGCAGTGCTGGGGTTGCTGCTGGAGCCGGTGTCGTCGTTGCCGCATCCGTGGTGCGGGGGGCGGGGCCCATGGTTGGTGAGTACAGCCGCCGAGCCGAGAAGCAGCTACGGCAGCTGACAGAGGCAAGCCAAATAGCTCCATGTCAATGGACAGCCACAGAGGCCTTGCCTTTATGAACAGTGGCAGCAAGCTACACCAGCAAACAGGTCTGCTGCTCATAGGCACTGTGGGTGGGGAAAGTGGCTGTTGCAATACACAGGTACTGGCTGGGAGTGCTGAGGAGCCCAGGTTCCCCCAGTGCTCGTTCTCGGGACACGTTACTTGCAAAGGCCAACCCGGCGCTTTCTCCCCTCCTCTATGGTCCATGGCAGGAGGTGTGTGTGGGGCTGCCTCTTTGGCCACAGCAGCCATATGAGGAACTGTCCATTTGAACCCCTCCCCAAGCACTCCACCTGTGTGAGTGCTCTGTGGCCAGAGCCATGCTGATCCCCCCCTCCCCCCCCCAGTTGCCTTGCTCATTTAAAAACACCCATTGTCAATAAGCATATGGATAGGGGTGATCCGGTTGATACAGTATATTTGGATTTTCAAAAGGCATTTGACAAGGTCCCTCATGAGAGACTCTTAAGCAAACTTAAGTCATGGGATAAGAGGAAGAGTCCCATCATGGACTGGTAGCTGGTTAAAAGATAGGAAACAAAGGGTAGGACTAAATGGTCATTTTTCAAGTTGAGGAGAGGTAGACAGTAGGGGTGCCTCAGGGATCAGTACAGGGACTAGTACTGTAACATACTCATTAATGATCTGCGAAGGGTAAAGTGACGTGGCTAAATTTGCAGATGACACCAAAGTATTCAAGATTGTTAAGACCCAGGCAGACTGTGAGAAACTACAGAGGGATCTTGCACAACTAGGTGAATGGACAATAAAATGGCAAATGAAATTCAATGTTGATAAGTGCAAGGTGCTACACAAAGAAAATAATAATCCTCACTATGCATGCACGCACAATGCTAGTTTCAAATCTAGATGTAACCACTCAGGAGAAGGATCTTGGAGTCATTGTGGATAGTTCCTTGAAGACATCAACTCAGTGCATGATAGCAGTCAAAAAGGCAAACTGAATGCTAGGCATTATTGCAAAAGGAATAGAAAATGGAAAATATCCTAATGCCACTGTATAAATCTTTGATACAACCTCCACCTTGGATATTTTGTGCAGTTCCGGTCACCCCATCTCAAGAAAGATATAATAGAACTGGAAAAGGTTCAGAGAAGGGCAACAAAGATGATAGAAGTGATACACTGAACTCCATATGAGGAAAGGCTCAACAGGAAGGGGTTGTTTTGATTGGAGAAGAGGCGATTAAGGGGGGATATGATAGAAGTTTATAAAATCATGATTGGCATGGAGAAAGTAAACAAGGAACTGTTGTTTGCCTTTACTCACAATAAGAGAATAAAGGGACACTCTCTGAAGTTAAATGGCAGCAGATTTAAAACAAACAAAAGGATGTGTGTGCAGCGGCAATACAGTTGAACACATTGCCAAAGGAGGCTGTGAAAGCCAGCAGCATAACTAGCTTCAAACAGAAATTAGATAAATTCTTAGCGGATAGAGCCATAACCGCCTACTAGTTGGGGCTTAAACCCCTGGCTACCTGTAGTTGAGAGTGGTTAGCAGGAGATGGGTCACACCTCATGACCTGTACATTTACATCTCTTGAGCTACCAGAGTTGTTCACTGTCGGAGACAGGATGCTGGGCTAGATGGACTGGTGGTCTGACCCAGTATGGCACTTCTTATGTTCTTATGTGAATTTTCTGCTTTTAGAATTGGGGTTCCTGATTACAGAATTTGGAAAATATGTTTGTAACTTACATGGGGCCCCAGACAAAAGGAAGTCAAGCTGAAATGTGTAGCAAAGTTTGTACGCGCACGTAGTAGTACGTCTCAGTTTTGGACAGCCTATTGATTACTTGATTGGTACTAACATACCGACACTGGTACCTGACTACCAGAAATACTGTTACCGAGTAACCAAATTTCCTTTTTACTGACCTATTCTGACTTCCCATGTTACCATCTTAGTGTCTTTCCAAATTTCTGCATTTTATCATTTTTGTCATTTTGTGCACCTACAAGAGGGACCAGGGAACAGTCAATGGATAAATGGAATTAAACAGGTACAAATTAATATCCAAGGTGGTTTAGGTTCCACAGTTTCAATTGATATACCTGTCTGTGCGGATACCCGTTTCGTCTCTAAAGCACATGCTAACATCAACTTTAAATGCTGGCAGCCAAGCTTCCTGCTGGAATGCCAGGGCAGATATCCTGACTGCCCTTGCTGCCCTCAGCACCTCCGTTATCATGATCTCAATCACCACTGCCATTATCTCTGTGCATGTTCAGGCTCAGAATGCCATTGGAGGGCATTTCAACATTTGTACCACAGCTCTCTATGCTAAGTGAGGCTAATTCATTTTGCACTTCACAGTCTTTCTCAAGCACTCACTGGTGGATGTGAAGGTTAAGTTGCATTACAAAGGATTGATTTTTCATATGCTTGTCTGAGAGGCATACTAATCATGTGGCCGAGTATTTTCATATGCACCTCTCTCTTCAAACGAGCGCACCTTAATCAAGTACTCACTTGAATGTAAGAAGTGCCTTCGTTAAGAGGGCTGGCCTTTCAAATATGCCCTTTGTTTAATTCCAGTTGTCTGCTTAATTAGACATTTGAGAATCCTGTTAATTGATTGATGAACAATTAAAACAGCTCCAGCTTGTCTCTTGACTAAGATGCATTCAGCAGCTAAACCCTGTTGTCTGTTCCTTTGGGAATTTACTCTGCAGTTAGTTAGTTACTACTTCGGCCTGTTTTGGTCTGTAGCCTTAGAAACATACAACACAAACACCTTAGAAGTGCCACTAAATAAAGTCATGTTAAACTGCTGTGTGGGTGATGCAGCCAGAGTCAGTTTCATGCAGGGATAATAGAGGAGTAGTTGTACAGAGCAGGACTTTTTTCTCCACAAAAGACTAAAATGTATTTATTTATTTAGTTATAATAAAATTTGTATGCCTCCCCCTCCTGCAAAAAGCATCTCGGGGAGGCTAACAACATATTAAAACAATTTAAAACAGCAATAATATTATTTTAAACACTATTCAAACACAATATAAAAATAACATACCCCTCACCCTAACCCAACCCACCCACCTCCTCTCCCTCAGGAAAAGCACAGCGGAACAGTCAGGTCTTACATTGTCTACAGAAAGAGGGGAGGTCGGTAATCAGGCGGACTTCCAACGGGAGGGAGTTCCACAACTGTGGTGCGGCCACAGAGAATGCCCTCTGCAAGGTCGACACCCGAGAAACCCGGGGGACCTCGAGGAGGGCATTCCTGGTCAACCGCAGGGGCCGATCCAGGACGCAGAGGATGTGGCGGTCCCGCAGGTAGGCGGGGCCCAGACCGTTCAGGACTTTAAAGGTCAACACCAACACTTTGAATTGGGCCTGGAAGACTATAGGCAGCCAGTGCAGAGAGCGAAGCACTGGTGTAATATGCTCGTGTTGGCCCGTCCCCGTTAGGAGACGAGCTGCCACATTCTGCACCAGCTGCAGCCTCTGAACCAGCACCTAGGGTAGCCGCACGTAGAGTAAATTACAGTAGTCCAATCTCAAGGTAATAA